>PVJH01002670.1:0-161824 GCA_004026705.1 Nesogale talazaci | reverse complement strand
GCATATCGATATAAGGAAAGGGTTTATATACAAAAGGAATGGGACATGGAGAAAGCATCCCAGCCCAGTCCAGTTCAAAGTCATAAGTTCAATATTAACCCGTCTGCCTGAAATCAGTCTATAACATCCTTTTGCAACTCACAAAGTCATAGGTCAGTGGGTGCAGGATACCGGTGCTGCCAAGGCACCTCACTTCCAGGGCTCAGGGTCCATCAACAACAGAAGCAACTCATTGCTGGCAGAAGTCTCCATCTGACCACCCCAGCTTCAGAGGTTTGGCTCCATCAGGGCAAAGCTGTGTGGTCTTTCTGCCGGCTCCTCCAGTTTCTTGAATGCTGCCAGCTTGTCTTGTCCATGATTAATCGTCTCTGAAACTAACTCACAACAACTGGGGAAGATAGCATCTCATCTTCAAGAGGGAAATATCGCAAGATTTCCCAGGAGTCTCAGGTGAAAGCCATGCCCCCATAGAGGCCTCATTGGCTACTCAATGCTTATCTCCAGATTAACAGGCTATACTCCTCCCCTACATTTCAATCATAAAATTAACATAAGCACATGACTGCCACATCCACTGATCAAGAGGCCATGCTTAAACAAGTATTTTTGGAATGAACCTAGTTGTATATACACTAGATCCCTCCCTGAGAATGAAGCTTAGACATCTCTTTGTATATTTTTAACATAAAACTGAAAAATCCATATCTGTGGCCATTGAGGAGACTCCCATGCATGCTCTATAAGTTACTCCAAAAGAATATCCTTTATTATTATTTTTTTTTTGCTAGTGAAATGAAAGCAGCAGCATCTGCTTGCTTCACCTGCTGGAGAAAATAGCCCAGCTTGTGCCTTATGGTTAACAAGACTGAACACTTCTCTAGTCACCCAACCTGTAAATTAAATACATCAACAATGTAATTATTGCACTGTGCCTTTTCACAGGTATGAATTACACATAAAAGAGTTTCAATGCTGAACAACACAAACTATGATTTATATTTTACAGTGAGTGCCTGAACTTCCAAATGTAAACTGGTGTTGCTGAAGTTGCAAATAGGTTCCAAGGCTGCTATGATAAGGTGACTGCAGAACTAAGAAGAGGAAAAGATACTTTTGGTTTTCAGAGCTATTTATTCCTATTGTATTTTTTGCAGTCCTTTAAATAGTAGACATATCATTTCCTATGTTATAAAATTACTTTAAATGTTTGAATTATCAGTACTTTTTAATGTAGAAAAAAGAATTTCAGTTCTAAAAACAACAAAAATAGAGGATAAATTCTAGCAATTTTATTATCCAGATACACTTAATATTATACATAGACATTAAATTATATAATAATTAATGTTTTACATCCATACAATACGTATCAATATTTTCCCTACTCTCCATATTTTATCTCTTCTAAATTCACCGTGTTGTGAGCTCTTATACATCTTCTGTTCTTGCCATATGTGTAAGATAGAATTGGGGTCATTGTAGTGGGTGGGGGGAGGCATGAAGCATTAAAGAACTGATGTGTTTTATCAGTGCTAGACTGTACCATGACTTGCTTTATTCTTCGTTGTTGCCATTCTGGTGCCAGGCTATGAAAACATATAGTGTTTAGAATCTTAAAAGGTGGGTCTGAGCCCCGGTGGCGTAGTGGTTGTGCACGAGACTGCGGCCCACTGGGAAGGAGGTTCAATTCCAGCAGTGGGGCTGGGCCTCCTACTCCCACCACTGGAGAGCAATGATGCCCTACCCCACCCCCCCCCCCAGAAAAAAAAGGCTTGAAAATAAACCAGGAAACAGCTAGCTGAGAAGCAACAAAGCCCACATGGAACCTTTGTGATCATGATGTATCGATGCAATCAGGTATAAGACATCAAAGACCCAGAATATAGCAAAAGAACACAAATCAAATCAATGGGAATGAGGGGGAGAGCAGAATGGAGACCCAAGGGCCATAAATAGTCAATCAGCAACAGTTTTTTTTTTCAAATCTTGATTGGTAACTACTTGACATCTTCCTTGTTTTCAGCAAAAGTGTCATTTACACTTTTTAAAGTCTTTTTCCAAGTCTGTAGCTTCAATCACCTATATATAATTCAGATTCTCAGATTCTTTGTTCAGCATACAAACTGAATAAGTGTGTTTAATGGTGACAAACCTTGACATACATCTTTCATCATCTTTAAATCCTATAGTATCTACTTTTTCTGTGCAGAAGACTGCCTCTTGTCCTATGTACAGATTTTGCATAAACACTTTGAAATACTCTGGAATTCTCATTCTTCGCATTGTTGTCTATAATTTGCTGTCATGCAAATAGACAAACGTCTTTGCATCTCATTTCCAAGGCAGTTTTGACTCAGAGAACCTTTCAGACATGGTGTAACTCCCTCAGTGGATTTCTCAAATTGCAACTCTTTCTGGGAGTAGAAATTTTCATATTTCCCCCAAGTTTTCTGCATCATACATAAAATACAATCAGACATCATTCAGAAGACTCTGCTTTCACTCAATATTCATCTGCCATCAGCCATGATATCAATTCTTCCTTTTCTGAAACCCCTATAGACCTCTGGTTGCTCCCAATTGATGCACCACTGCATCATTCCTTAATTAAATTCAACAAAAATTTACTTTACATGTGACTTACCTGGGATATTGTTCAATGAGACTCAAATCTTTATTTGAAATGAGCATAGATATCATTTTTGTCTTAACATATTAGTCAGGCAGCTGTCTTCCAAATTTCTTGATGTTGATTAATGAAGACTTCTGATGCTGCATACATTTATTGAAGCATTTCATATACCCTAATTTTGGGGTGATGATTTATATGTTTTTTAAGAGGCTTATACTTAAATTCTGATTCATAAAGACCATATAAAACATAAGAGAACTGCGTCTTTAGGTTCCCAAGACTGTACATCTTTAGGGAGCAGATTGCCTCATCTCTTTTCTAGGAGTAGAATGGTGACCAGGAGATGAGCAGTCCGCGCTATGACTCACAATGCCATCTGGGCTCTTTTGATCAGTGTGGAGGAGGCTGTGAGTACTCAGGCTATGCCTTTCAAGATGAAGATAATGTACATCTGTTCGAGAAAGGATATTCACTGATTATAAACTAGCGAAGGATTTACCAAAGATTAAAGTGTAACATTGAGAAGAAACACTTAATGACACATATATGGAATGTATTTTAATATTTGTTAACACAAACATAAAGCATTAGTGAATAGTAGACAAATCTAAAAATAGTCATGGATACACACTTTCACTTTTTTCAGCACCTTTAAGTTGATTCTAATTTAAACATGTTTAGAAGTTCTGGTGACGTAGTTGGCTATGCCTTGGACTGCTAACCAAAGCCACCAGCCACACCTCTGGAATAAGATCAGGTTTTCTTTTCCTGTAGAATTATAGTCTCAGAAAATCACAGGCGCATTACCACTCTGTTCTACAAGTTCTCTGTTGCAGAACTGACTCAGTGACATTGAATGCATGGCATGCAGGCATATTTATATGCATAGCATTTCGGTGTCTTCTGTCTATAGCAATTCTACTTCTACTATTTCATATATTTTGAAGTTTCTCTTTTTCCATGTTAAGATCAGAAATTTGCTTTATTTTTGAACATTTCCCATATCTGTAATAATATAATACAAGAATTTGCTGGTTCGGGAATAAATTGCTGATGAACAAATTGAAGAGGTAAGTTGAAAATGTCAATTTAAAACATTAAAATTTCCGCAAGAGTGGACTAGAATTGGTGTACCTTGCCTGGCAGCTACATAATCTGTCATTTGTAAAAGGGGTGGAATCTGGTCTATCAATCAGGTTGCAGTCTGGTGTCTTGATTTGAGGCATCACAGAGATAAAAGGCTCACTGAAGACCAGGTACACTGACTCCCTAGGAAAAATTTCTGTCAACAAGCCTGTGGAACTGCACTCATTGAGCCAGAACCCTTGGGCTGGTATGATCTCATGGAAACCCCCACTAGCACTGAGATGAGTTGTTTCCACTAACCCTGAAGCTACAAAATTTTTTACCCACTGGCCTGTGCTCTTCCTGCTTTCCACATCATTACATGTGTTGTGAAAGTCTTAAGAGGAATTTATAGGACTGAGCCCCAGTGGAGTAGTGGTTGTGTGCGGGACTACAGCCCACTGGGTAGGAGATTCAATTCCAGCAGTGGGACTGGGCCTCCGACTCCCACTACCAGAGAGCAGTGATGCCCAAAAACATAAAAGAAAAAACAAACAAAAGAAAAGAGGAATTTATAGACTGATATCAAATATTTTAGATAATATATGACTTAGGAACATGGTCTGAACTGGGCTGGCATGTTTTCTTCATATGCAATTACTCTTATCATAGAAAAATCTTTCTTACATACATATGAATGTTCAATTCAAAACAGTAGTAAATTTATAGTTGTGAAGCAGCAATGAAAATAATTTTATGGTTTGGGGGTCACCACATGAGGATCTATATTAAAAGCTAGAAAGTTTCACAGCATTAGGAAGCATTAGAAAGGTTGAGAACCACTGTTCTAAATGGATAAAATCTGGTATCTTAAGTGCTCAGGACATTCAGAGGTGAAGAGACTTTCCTAGAGGTCAGTTGACAGATTAAAAAAAATAATTTTTTGATTTGTTAAATTTTGAACTAGTGGTATATGACAGAAGCTTGAAAAAAATTGAAGCCCAGTAGACACACTCCTCTCTAGGAGTGAATGTTAAAGGTGGTCTTCAGGCAGTCTAAAATGCTAGCTAGGTCACTCTCTGGATCCACTTGGTGAGTGTAAGTGGGAGAAATGCAGCAATAAAGAGACGGGTTGAATCTGGCAACCCGAACCCATAGACCTTGTTCACAGGTATTGGAGGAGAACAAGAGAGGCTGTTGACTGGTGTGAAGTCCATGACCTAACACAAGGTGGCGAGGGTTTTTGAGAATTTGTGGCAATACCCTTAGGCAAAAGGTAAAGAAGCCAATGGCATTCAGGTGAGCCTGTGTGAGGCAGCTTACACTGAATTGATCAGAACTCAAACAGATGAAGAGAACATTTTTGAGCCTATGACTGGTACATATTGCTGTTGATTTTATGAATGATCTGTTCGGATTTGACTTTGCTTATGGATAAAGGCTTCACAAAATTCCAACTAGAGTGCAAATTCCTCACTTCAAAGATTAGGATTGTGTGCAGGGTACTGGGATGATGTAAGTGGACAATATACTTGTTGAGTACCCAAAATTGAGAGGATAATGTTATAACATGGTTGGCTTACAAACTTTCATGGGTAGGAACATATATTCATAGAATTAAGGTGTCTGTGTTACTTAACTGCAATGTTAGGCATAGAATATTGTGTGGTTCCCTTATAGGATATTGTTTAAATGAAACTTTGACACATGTTGAATTGTATGTATTTAAGTTTTATCCTGTTAAGTACAGATATGATTTTACTACTGTTTTGATAAAAGCTAGATATGGCTAAATAGTTGAATAAAAGTGTCAAGTTGACAAGGGTGGTCTAAAGTAGTTACAGAATCTGTCAACTTGAGGGAGTGGTGGAGTCTGGCCTGTCAATCAGGTTGCAGCTTGATGACCTCATATGGAAGCACTACAGAGATAACTAGCTCACTGGAGGCCAGATACACTGACTCCCTCAGAATCATTCCTGTTGAAAAGCCACATGGAGTTACACCAATTGAGCCAGAGTTCTGGAGCTGGAGGAGCCATGTGGAGACCCACACCAGGGCTGAAAGGAATTCTTTTCATCACCAGAGGAGCCACAAAACTTTCTACCACTGGCCTATGCACTTTCCACACTCAGCATCATTACATATGTTGCGAAAGTCTTAAAATGAATTTATATACTGGCATCAGTCCTATGGGCTAATAGAGGACTTATGGACTTGATCTGGCCTGGACTGAAATGTTTTCTTAATACTGAATTACTCTTTTATATAAAACTCTATTGTAAATACATACAAGTATCCATGAATTTGTTTCTCTAGTTCACCTAGACTAGCACACTTCATTTGTCTCATGAGACATAAACAGACTGATTTATGCTTTAATAAATTATTTATTTGGTTGAGGAACTTTGAACTATGAAAATTTACTGAATACTAGTGAAATAATTAACTATGAATGAATAATTTGATAAATGCTGCCACTGAAGTCAGTTCAACAACACATTTTCTTCTCTTTTCACCCAATTTCTGCCCTAACATCAACTTACCTCTATATTTTTCATTTTTTCTCTTTTAAAATTGTCCATTGAATGCAGTATTTGTCAAAGGCAGTAGATGGACAATCAAGAAGATTGAAGTGTTCATTCCTTTGTTCAGGATTATTTGACAGTAGAGATGAATGGGTCGCAACCACTCAGGATTCTTCTTCCTGCTCTACAAGCTCAAGGTTAAAGGACCAATGTCAAGATTGTATTCCACCTTTACTGATTCTTTTAAATTTTCAATCAAAGTGACCATGTCTTACTTAACTTTTAACAGATCAGTATATATGCAATGGATCACAGTTTATTGCTATTTGCTGTACTTAAAGATGTTGACAGTAAAGACATTCTGATGTAAAAAGGAAGGAAACTTCAAATGCAAATATTCCCCATGTACATTAAATTGTTATTGCCTGATAGCTTAGTACATGATTTCATTAGAACTGTGAAGTTAAAAGGGTATAAATAAGTAGATGATTCATGAGTGAATTTATGTGTAATACATATATGAAAAATCACATAAAAACATAATAAACATGAAAGAGGATGAGGTTGATCCATACTCAGAATAGAAACTGCCTTCAAGTAATTCATTATATCAAGATATGAGGATTTGTTAGTGATTATAGGAGCTATTGAGCTTTATTTCTATTGGGTAGCAGATCCACAAGTACTAAGTGCACATTAATGAAGGAAAAGTTGTTTTGCTTAATAGCTTGTGATATGGTGCAGATTAATGACTTGGGCTTAGCTATTCAGATTCCAATTTTTTTCTTAAAGGGTAAAAATCACCAAATCCTTTGACTTTCAACAAAATCACTTGTGTTTCACTTGCTCAAAAAGACTAAAATGATAAATTTCCATATTCAAGGAAAATAAACAGACATAACTAGACATATATTGATATACTTTCTTATCAACTTCCATTAAAACAACAGGTATCATAATGTACTGCTTCCATTCCATTTTATCAACAACTATGAAGGCTCTGAGATTTGATATTAGAGTACTTTCAAGCTAGCCCTGATAATCAGCCCTGATACCATTTACAGCATGCTGGCAGAAACAAACTTTCATTCAGGGCCTGAAAAAGAAGCATGTCTGATTCCTTTAAAAAAATAGCATTAGACAGAGGACTGAAGTAAATGGACAGGCAAATGTCCCAGAGATAGAAGAAATGCTATAATGTGATGTTTTATTAAGTTGATCACCACTGTGGGTAATTGATGCTCATAATTTCTGGACTCAAAATAAATTAAAAAAAAAAGATAGTAAGACATATCTTAAAATTTTAAGTTTCAAACTTGAGAAGTTTGAAAAAATAAAGAGAAGCTGGGGGAGGGGGAGCACATAGAAGAAGCTTACTAGTCTGTGTGATCATGGTATTTCAACAGGAATAGGTATCAGAAGTTCAGAAACATGCAATCAAATTGATGTGAAGGAGTGTAGATAAAGTGGAGAGTCAAAACAAACTTTTATGGGAATAGGACAGTCCTCCACAGAAAGATCACATGGAAGGGAAGATATATTCAGGGTGCAGTTCAACACTGATGACACCTGACTATGTTCTTGTTCTTTAATGATTTTTAGCATCAATTTTATGATCTTAGTTTTTCCTCATTAATCTTGTTAGAGCCGCATATGTTCATTTGTATAATTAAGATCATTCTATGTATGAAATCCAAGATAGATATACCATCAAGAAAGAGTAACAAGGTTAACAGTTCCCTGAGAGGACACAAAGAAAGGGATCACTGATGAATATATAACACTCAAGGGGAATGAATAATAGATTCATAGGTGAACAGATACATCGGATGATATAAGATACAGAAAAATGAATAGCTAACATAATATAATAAGAGTTCCTGGGGGGCAAAGGGGGAAGGAAAGGGATAAAAGGGAAGTGTTTTCCCAGAGGTCCAGAAAAGAGGAAACGTTTTGAAACTGATGGTTTTAGCAATTGAACAATTGTTTGACCTATTTGAATTATAAATTGTTATATCTGTAAGAGCTCCCAATGAAATGATTTAAAAAAAAAAGAGATAGAGGCCTTTATTCTTTAGCTCTTATTTCCTTCATTTTGAGGGATTCTTGTGCAGGGTATTCATATTTCAAACTTTGCCTGTATGAAAACAGACTCCAGTTTATACCTCACAGAGCAGCTAGAGTTGTCCTAAGTAATAAAAGTGAAAGATGAACTGGATAAACTTGAGGAAAGATGTTGTTGATAGGAAGTCAACCCATTAATGTTAGCTAAAGCACTGAATCTGGCATCACGGGTAACAGTGAAGGTTATCCAGATTTGCAAAAAAAAAAAAAAGGCATTCAGTTGTAGATTGTTAGTTGCAATTAAATTGATTTCAACTTCTGACACCCATGTGCACACAGTGGTTTTCAAGATTGTGACATTTTAGAAACTCATTATGAGGACTCTTTTTTATCTCCTCTGGCAGGATTAACACTTGAAAACTTAAGATAGTACTGAATAACACAATTTGTGCCACAAAAGAAATTCTAATATATAAATATATACACATGCATTTACATATATTTGGATAGTGAATGGATGTTATCCCGAGATGCCTTCTAATGAGTTTTGATTCACAGGGACTTCAAGTCCAAAAAGGTAGTCCTGGGACATCTGCCCAGTCATTCCTGTTTTGGGGTCATTACTTTAGCCACTCTGTTGATCCATCCCCTCAATGGTAAAAATAAAAAAGGGAACAATATTTGGGGATAGGACTGATTGACATAGGGGTGTAACACTGTGCTTAACCGTAGTAGCCTGTTTTTGCTTACTTTATTTTGCCATTCATGAAATACTTTTCCTGTGACTGGTCTCTCTGGATAATGTGATCAAGGAACATGAAATGAAATTTTGTGATTTTCCTTTCTAAAGAATATTTTGGGTGTATATCCTTCAAGAAATTATTGGCCATTCTTATAGTCTGTAGAACTTTCATTTACAGTATATAGAAATTTTTTTTCAGTCTATAGAAATTTTAAAAATCATCACCAACCCCATGACTTATTGCATTAACCTGACTATTCATTGTCCAGCTTTCACATGCATTTAAATACCATGGGTTTGGACAAGTGACTTCTTAGACATTTCCTTGGGGGGCACCACTGCCCTCTGGTGGTCGTTGGAGCTACCCAGCGCTGCTCCTGAGAGCCACTGCTGGATTTGAACTGCCAGTCCCGCACTCAACCACTTGTGCCACTAGGGCTCAGCCTTCTTAGACATTTTAAAGAGGATTTGTGTAGCAGGTTTTCCTAATGCACGGTGTCCTTTGATTTCTTGACTGATGTTTCCATGAACGTTCTTTGTGGATCTAAGCTGAATAGTGTGGCAGTCACTTCATCTGGTGTCAATTTGAGGATTAAGAGTGTAGGGTGGGATCTAGCCAGTCAATCTGGACATAACCAATGAGACCTCTGTGTGGGCATGGTCTTCTCTGACAATTCTGGGAAAAAGTGGCAATTCCTTCTTGGCTGCAGGAGACACTATGTCTCTCAGTTCACTTCTTTCGGGACTTTCTACTGACAACAGCCCCTTGGAGATGATCTACTGATAAGACATAAGACTGACTCCTTGCTATACATCCAGGAGGAGAAGTCACATGGACCTACTCTGATGGAACCAGAACTCTGAAGCCAGAAAAGCTGCATAGAGACCCCTGCCAGCTTGAGACCCCTGGGATGCTTGAAACACCACTGGATCCAAAGGCATTCAACCCATCTGGCTTATGATCATCTTGCATTTAGTCTCATTGTACGTGTTTCATGAGTCTGAAGAAGACTTTTTAGGCTGGTATCAGACATATGGAATAATATCAGATTTATGACCTCGATTTGGATTGAGTTGGAATGTTTTTCTCAATGTTCAATTGCTCTTACATATAGACCTCCCCTTATACATATATGCATGCTTATGAATTTCATTTCTCTAGTCTACCTGGACTAACACAAATAGAATCATTGGGAACTTGAATATCTTCTTTGAAGAGGTAATAGTCTACTGGTCTCATTGTGATGATTTTCCTTTGATCTCAGTGGAAATCTATACCTTTGATTTTCTATTCTCATCTCTCCAATGCACTCTGCTTAATAATCCCTTTCCTTCCATGCCTCAATTGTGGATAGAAGGAGTTCACTGGAGGCTTACTTCCTATGTAGCTCCCACAAATGAATTTTGGGCTCCCACAGTCATCCACAGCCTGTGCAAGCCAGATTCTCATTTAGGCCCTGATGCAAATTGCTCCTTCACCTTAGGAGCATATGATTTACAATCCTTCACTGATTGATGACAGTGTGCTTCTTTCATGTGGACTTCGTTGACATCTCACTTGGATGGCTGCTTGTTTGGAGACAAGTCCTTAAAATTCCAAATGATATTTTATCTGATAGCCATGAACCATATAATTCCTTTGCCACATTTTGCTGTTGCACCTGTATCTGCTATGCTTTCTTACAGAAGGTTGAGTAAAACATGGATATTTGAGCCTCATCTCAGAAGCATCTTGAATTTTTTGTTTGTTCACATTAAGATATACTTCAGAGCTATTATTTCATTGGAAGTCACCCTCTTGAAATTATGTTTTATATTTATCTGTGGTTTGCTATATCAAACCAGGGATTGATGAATCTACAGGGACAGCAAGTTGATAGTGGGATAAGTGAGGGAGAAATAAAAGGGATAGTTCAAGAAGTGTTAGGTAAGAAAGAATGTTTGGAAAATGTGGCAGTAATTGTATTATTCTGCTTGAAGTTGGGCTGTAGAATTATAGACTTTATGTAATTAACTCCCATTAATAATAATTTTATTTAAAACTATATTTAAATAAAAAGTTAAAATTAAAGGCCAGCAGTTAGAGGAAGACACTCAAGGGGTCTTCTCTACTAGGAAAAGAGAAGTGCAATGAGTGGAGATCACCCTTTCTACTACCGGATCCAGGAGCCAGCTTTTGCCTCATAGGAGCAACAGAGAAGCAACCGCAGTCCTGGGAGTAGTTCATGATACAGGGCAGTGGACTTGCCAAGCCACAGATCAAATAAGACTCTGTGTGGCTTATGGGTATGGATGCATTTGGGCACTTAAGGAAGGAGCTGCATGTGCTGACCCATGTAGCTGGGACTGAGTGCCTTCTTGTTGAAAAATATGGCTTAGTTGTTTTACATTTATTAGCATCTCTGAAAGAACATTCTAATATTTCCTGAGAAGAACAGAGTCCAGGCTAATACACTGACAGACAGAGAGAGGCTTTCAAGAACAGACAAGAAGAAACTGTATCAACTGAACAACTGTATCTGTGAATTGCTCACCTGAACTTTAACTTGTTAACATCCCGAATAACTCCAGAGTTATGAGCATCATCTGTGAGTTCTCTTTAGCCATTGTGTGTCAGTCTGGGTAAACTAGAGAAACAAATTTCATAGACACACATATGGATATAAGGAAAAGTTTTATATACAAGAGGAATGGGACATTGAGAAAGCATCCCAGCCGAGTCCACTTCAAAGTCATAAGTCCAATATTAATCCATATGCCCAATATCAGTCTATAAAGTCTCCTTCCAACTCACGAATTCACAGGCTAGTGGGTGCAGAGTCTTGGCACTCACAAGGATCCCCTCATGCTCCTCATTTCCAGGGCTCAGCATTCATCAACAGCATCCAGTGGTGGTAGAAGCAACTCATCGCTGGCAGGGGTCTCCCCATAGCTTCTCCAGCTTCAGAGGTCTGGTTCCATGAAGACAAGGCTTCTCCTCCAGCTCCTGCAGCAGCTCAGACACTGCCATTTTGTCTTGTTTATAATTCCTTGTCTCTGAGACTATTTCTCTACAATGAAGGAGATAGCCTCTTTTTTCCACAAGGGAAATATCATGAGATTTCCCACATATCAGGAGAAAGCCATGTCCACACAGAGGCCTCATCGGCTACTCAATGGCTATCTCCAGATTAACAGGCTAGACTCCACCCCTACATCTCAATCATGAAATTAACATAAGCACATGACTGCCACACATTGCAATGAATTATTAAACCTATCCACAGGAGCAAAATACTATTGGAAGTATGGTTGTTGTCAGAATAGGGGTAAGATGAATAGAAAATGAAATCTTATTTGCCCTCTGTCTTGTGGCAATTCACTTTGGGATTCCAATGTCAAATGTGTCCGTCAAGGCAATTTTTTTTAGTTAACCAATTAGATGTTAATGTTGATTTCATAGTCTTTGGTAGTAGAGTATACATATTTAAAATTGAATTAAGACGTAAATGTGGCATTGAGGTATTATCCTCTGAATCCATGATGATGTAATGTACAGCTAATTAGAAAAAACTTTTATGTTCATAATTCCTAATACTAACTATGGATGCAAATTAATGATTAATTTTAAGCTACTAAATTCATAATTTTAAAGCACTATATTCATAATTTACTTAAAAGTAAAAAGTATCTTTTTATCTTAAAAAGTATCTTTAAAAATATCTTTTTATCTTAAAAAGTATCTTTATGCTGGTTTACTGATTTTCACATTTACCTAGAAGTTCATGCTTAGAAATATAAAGATTTTTTGTTGCATTGTTTTTAGTATTTAGCTAACACACTTAGTGAATCAGAATTTAACTGAAATTCAGAGATGGAAAACAATACCTATGTTTATAAAATAAATAAGTTATGTTCAAATAAATACTGCTTATTTCTTTTATAGATGTGCTCATTTAAGAATACTTAGAAGTTCATGGTGCTCTTAGAGATGTCTGGCATTGTGAACCACAAGCTTCAAGTCCAGGGGAGAAAGATGGTGCAAGTTTTCTGGTAAAGTTTTTTAGCCTGAGAATCCCAGTTTATAAATTTGCTGTAAGTTGTAGCCAACTACACGACCAGTGGGTGGGACATATGAAAAGCAGAAGTGGAGATATTTTTTTTCATATTTAATCACAATTACCCCTATTTTGCTTCTTTTTTCCATTTTTAGGAATTCATGTGATTATATTTGACCTTTGAGGCTAATCTAAGTGTTGACTCATTGATTTTAAAATAAAATTGTCTTAGTGTTGATTCCGACTCATGGCAATCAGATGATTACCAACTTCAATTTCTTCTACAACCTTAACTGTCCTTTGGTGTGTGATATGACAACCACAAGTTTCAGGATAAGAAGATCTGGGGGGTCCTTGTTCTGTCTACCACCGTGGGTATTTAAAATGAAGCCAAGAATTGTATGTGTGGTGAAGGAAATGTCAAATTTTCTCATGTACAAGTTCTGTACATGTAATTGACTCTTCATGTAATTGAAATAGCACACTTTTGCTCTTGCTGAAATTAATTCAACATTTTTATTTGGGAAATAACTTAAGCTAGCTAAAGTGCATATACCACTTATATCCCTCAAAAAATGTTCTTCATCTTTCAAAATTGATAGTTAAATTAGTCAGATTCACATTCAGTTAAAAATACAAAATGGCCTATTTCATATCAACCTACCTTAAAATGCTAATAAGTAAGCAATCATGAGATGTCATACATTGTAAATAGTAAAAAAAAAATCCTTTCCTCTAGTCCCAGTATAATGGGATCTACCGATAATGAACATGCTAGTAAATACTAAAATATAAATTGAGTGAATATAGAAATATGCCAAATAAAGTGCATTTCACTTTCCTTGTTAAATATATACACTTACCTCCCAAACAAATGTTGGTATATAGAAAAGTCATAGATTAAAAATAAAACTTTCATTTACCTTTACATTTTTAAATATTTTTATTATATTTTTAAATATAATATTTTTAAATATTTACATTATACTAAGATAAGAGATATAAGAATGAAAATATTTCTTTGTATACATTTGCATAATTTGCTGACGGAATCAGGTCTTAAGAAGGTGGTGAATCACCAATTTTGCTAGTTATTAAATGTATTTGTATATAATATTTATGCATGCTATCTCTTTTGTGTTTTGATAATTTAATTACAAACTAGAATAATGCAATAATATTTTCAGTTAATGTACAGTTCACATTTATTGGAAATTTATCTAAAGGAAATATTTAGGAAGATATTTCAGGGAAAGGTTCACTTTTCCTTAGTGAAACTATAGTATCTACAATGAATCAAATATTAAAATTCAAGAATCATAGCACACAAAATAATTCCACACACAAGTAAAACATGTTGTTTCAAATTAGTTTTGCTGAGTATATTAGAAGTGACTAGAAGGCTTAGGTTGTATGAAGATACGTGAAAAGTGTTGATAGATGTTAAATAATGGAGAGTAATATGAATAACAGTAGTGAACCATCAGTGGCATTAGTAAGAGAATAGTCTTGGTGCATTTTTTCCAGTAAAGTTTACAAAGGGTTGTGGCATTTTCATTACTTTGAAACAGTTTTCCTATATAATACTTTCATTAATTACTTAATATCTATCAGTAATTAAGTCTAATTGCATGTAACTCTATAAAATGTAGGCATTTCATTTGATTCCCATGAAATCACAAATAAAATGTGAGTAAAACATATTATTATATAAACCTTAGTCGTTTGTGATAACTATTTGTTTTAAAATATATTATGCTCTATAAAAGGAAAAGATAAAAAGATATTCTCTAAGTAGGCAGCTTTCATCAGGCCATGTAATTTTTGAACCTGGTCTTCCAAGCAAAGAAGGGTAATGCACCAACCTAATTCTCAGAATATGCCTATCATACCCATATTTGTATATCTTTAAAAATGATTTTACTGGGAGCTAATACCGATAGTATAATAATCCATAATCCAATTAAATCAAGCATCGTTGTATAACTGCTGCCACAATAAGTTACAAACCACTTTCTTTCTTCTTGAACTCTTTTGATATTAGCTCCCCTTTATTTAGCCCCTCCCTCAATCTACCCGCTGGGAACCATTGATAGATAGATAGGTAGATAGATAGATAGATAGATGACAGATAGATAGATGATAGAAAAATGATAGATGATACGTATAGATAGATAGATAGATGATAGAAAAATGATAGATGATATGTATAGATAGATAGATAGATAGATAGATAGATAGATAGATGATAGATAGATGCTAAACAGCTAGATGATAGCTAATCTTTCACCACCCAATGTATATATTCGCTTACAATTCTATAACTCTTTTCTCTGCCAATGGAATCAAACAGTAATAATTGCCAACAGTTCTCACTTCTTCCCCTCCCCCCCCATTCCATACTCTCAAGGAATCATTACTCCAATTACTATATTTGTAGAGTTTATCTATCTTGAATTTCATGCATCAAACTATCAAAATTATACCAATGATCACACACAAGTCTAACAAGGAAAATTAGGTAAAGCTAAGAACATAATTTTAAGGGAGGACATATTTTAAAAATGGAGGATAATTACGTGCTTCATCACTTCTAAACTACACCCAAAATATATCATCCATTCTGCATGACCCTTCTGTGAGGGACTGTCTCATCATCGTATAGGAAGGTTTTGATTGCTCAAATCTCAATTTGATTGCTTCTTTCTGAATTGCTGATACCTATTCCCATGGACATCCCAGGATCAGATAGGTTGTGTGTTTCTTCCATGTGGGCTTTGTTGCTTCTCTGCTAGACGTCTGCTTGCTTTACTTCGAACATTTAAGACCTTAGACACTATTTTTTAATAGCAGAGTGCCATCAGATTTTATCACCGCATTTGCTAAATTGACCCATTTTTGTGTCAGGAATGTGTCAAGAACATATATTAGAACAAAGTATTCTTGAACTGAGGTAAGGTTTAAGTAAAGGGTCAAAGTTCTACTGATTCCTTATTACATTTACATATATAGACAAATAATCCCATAATTATATATTTATATATTTACATATATACTTAAGTTTTATATATATATGTATAATTTTTACTTTCTTGTTCATTCCTCTTTTTCTCTTTTCTTCCCACTCCACGAACAAGCTTACTCATCATCCACCTTTTAATAATTCTTCTGGGATACATTTCAATTGATCAAATATGACCAGGACTACTACGCCATCCTCATCATCAATTTTAGATTCCTTGCTGTTTTCCTTCCCCTGTCGTTTTGTACTCACTGCTCCGTTCCCCCACTGCCTCTCCTCCCCAACCATCAGTCCCCTCACTATCTCTGTGAGATTGATTATATTGCCTATCATATAAATGGGCACTGAAAAAAAGAGGGAGACATACAAATAGTTCCAAGTCTAACTCTTGGCTTGACCCAGAGTAGATGAGTGTCTTTCTGTTAAATAGTGAGAGGATCCTGCTATTATCCATATTTCCAACCCCCTTTTCTTTCAGGGATCCATAACCCAGAGTCTGCTTACCTAACAGTGCTAATATTCTTTTAGTCCTCAGCACTCATGACTGAGGGGCACTCATTTTAAAAGACTCCATTGTTTTTGCAGTCAAATGGAGCAGTTTAGTGCCCCACACTTCTCCATTACTCCTTTAGACTTTCTATGTGGACCCCTGTGACAATTCCCCAATCAGTTCAGTGTACGTGCCAAGCACTGCTCCCTGAGTCAGAAGTTTACAATTGAAATTCCTCAGTGACTTTTTCACTTCACTGCCATTGCTGGTCTGTTGCACCACCCCCTTGGTTTGACCTCATGGAGACAGGACAGACTGCCACTCCCCCAAACTGCATAGTCAATGTCAATACACTCTTCTGCAGTGTTGTCATCTCTGGAGGAAATGCCAAGTCTCAAATTGAGGTCAGCCCTGCAGTCTTCTCTGGGGATAAGCTGCTCTGAGCAGGAACATCATCCTCAAGGGCTACAGGAATGAGCCTTTCCTGTGGAGACATAAATAATAATGTCTCCTTGGGTGTATTAGTGCCTATTCCCACATTGCCATGCTTCCCTGCCCCCCACACCTCTGTGGGCCACAAAGGAATATGATGGGGTGAGGAAGATGTCTTTCAACAAAGATGCTGTCTGAACCTCTTTTTTTTTTCCTTCTTTTCTTTTTGATGACTTATGTATCATTCAATTTGTTCTGGCTCTTGCCAGAGTATCGGGTCCTCAGTCTGGAAACGGTGAGCTTGTGTTAGTCCAGGTAGACTAGAGAAACAAATTCATAGACACACATATGGATATAAGGTAAAGTTTATATACAGGAGACATGGAACATGGAGAAAACATCCCAACCCAGTCCAGTTCAAAGTCCTAAGTCCAATATTATGCCTGATGCCAGTCTATGAGGTCTCCTTCTGACTCACGAAGTCACAGGCCAGTGGATGCAGAATCCCAGCACTGGCAGGAGTCTCCCCATGGCTCCTCGCTTCCAGCGTTCAGGTCCATCAACAGCGTCCACTATTTACTCTCCTGTCCAGAGCGTTAGCGAGAGTATTTGTGCTATATTACTATATTTGTGCTATATTTTCAAAGTGTATGCTAGCTTTTTTTAGCCATATGATAATTATTTCTTAATTTATTAATAGTTATTTCCTAATTTTAGGACAAATCTATTAGATATTGAGCAGATTTCTGAAATACATCTCAAATCTATACCTAGATATCTCTTTGGCCTAATCTCCATTTCTATACATCTATTATCTATCTAGCTATCTATATACAGAGCAAGATGCACATTTTAAAATTTTAATCTTCTGTCAGAAATTATATTATTTTCTTCATAAAAGTACATATATGGTTTTGCAGCAGAATAATTTTATTTAGCATGTTTAAAAGGCATATTTTTCACTATCTCAATAAAATAAAATCTTTTATAGTGTGCCTTTAAAATCATTTAGACCTTTGTTGCCTGCCATTTACTAAAACAATGTAGTCAAGCCAGAATAATTAATTAATTTCATATGGATTATATAAGCCATCATTATTTTGATGGCTTGTTTTTATCAGACATATTGATTTGTGTTGATATGTCTGTCTCTCTGTGAGGAAAAAGAAAGTGATGGATTCCCCTCAATGAATGCTGAAGGACATTACAGTGTGTATATGATGTGGCATATGCCATCTGGCTGTGCTGTCTCGGAGTATTTTGAGAAATCTATACAGCCAAACCTTTCAGCATACCTGCCAAATACTGACTCACATGATGGGAAGTGACACTGAAATGAATGCTGTACAAAAACAATATACACGCACAGTTTCTTCTCAGGGATATTATGAAGCTAAGCTTATTTTGAAAGCTAAAATTAAGTCAGATATCTTACTTAATATGGCAGGAGTAAATCAATGAGCACAGTTGATGTGACAGACACACATCAAATAAATAAATATTTGGGGAGAGAAGCTCAATTGATTGTATTGATGAAGGTTTATTTATTTTTTTGTCTGAACAGAAAAAAGGGATGGAGAATATAAATACCTATGACTATAGGTAAAATATCAGATATACATTCCCAGTTGTATGTGCCGTTATGTTTTATTTTTCAACATTAAGTTCTCGTACTCATTCCATTGGTATTCTGAGAGCTAAAACTTCAGATTGCAGCCATGTTGAAAAAATTTCCTGAGATAAGCATTTTTTAATTGAACTTCAAAATTAAAGTTTAGGATAGCTCATGGAAAAGTGTAGTGTCTACTGAAATATTTAAGCTTTTCATTTTGCTATATTCTTTTATGAAACAAAAAGAACATTGACATTAAATACATAATTACTTTTCATAAGCTTATGGCACAGGAAAGACATGAGGTGAAACCAAGTAGTGCTTGGGGGTTCATATGTACATGATTGCTTTGGTAAGGATTAGTTAAGGATCCAGTCGGATAAAATGCCATAGCAATATAGGGTTAAACAATTTGAGGAAATTCAGGAACATGTCAGGGTCTTTCTGTCAAAACATAATTTAAAGTGAGTCAAAGGATTATTTTATTTGAGAAAATTCTTTGGTTTAAAATATGGGCAAATTCCTGCTCAATACTCACCCTCAGGAAGGGAATACAGAACTTATGTGTGGTATAGAAAAGTGTGGTGAAGAAAATAGGTGCTGCCTGACCATCAGATAAAATAGTATCTGGGATCTCAAAAGCAGTCATCTAAGTGAGATGCCAACTAAGTCCACAAGGAAGAAGCACACTGACGTCAGTGACTGAAGGATTGTAATTTATTTAATTTGAAGCAAAATAGCATCTGAGTCTAAATTGTGAGAAGATGGTTTGCCGAAGGCTATGGATGACAGTGGGACACCAAGATGCATTTGTGGGAACCACATATTTCCTCTTTCCATAACAGAGGAAGAAAGAAGCTGGTTACCAAGCAGAATGTATTGGATAGATGACTATGGGAGATTAAAATGATTGTTCTGATTAGAATGATGCAAACTTTGTCAGTTGTTTCCCACTCTAATGCACATTGGACTTCATCTGGATTTCTACATATTTCATATTTTTGTTGGTTTGTGTTGGGGCTTACCTCATATATATTTTGTCACTGAGGGAACCCTCTTCAATTGTTGTCATATGTTTTTCAGTATATGACATCTAGGACTGATGAACTATGGGGGCAGTAAGCAGAATAAGGGCTCCTGGCGATCCAGTGGATAGTGGTAACAGGGGGCTGATGTCAAGGAATTCAAGAAGGAAGATGTTTTGACACTGTGGGAGTAATTGTACTATATCGTTTGATGCAAGTGAACTATCTACAGTAGGATATCTGTAGTAGCTCCCAGGAAAAAAGACCTGGGGAAAAGTAGAAAATATGACCAAGTAGTTGCATATTTCACAATGAAGCAACCCTAATCTTAGAGCATAGTAAAATCTCTAAATATATTATGCATCTATAATAATATAGGAGCCCTGATGCCATAACAGTTATGTGCAGGGTTACTAACTGCAAGGTGAGCAGTTCAACACCAACCGTCTCTCCTTGGAAGAAGGGTTGGACTCTCCTTCTGTCAAGAGTCACAGTCCTAGAAACAAGTAGGACTAATGTTCCCCTCAGAGGTCTGCCTAAACTCCACGGTGGTGACTGCAGTTTTATTGGACATCTAATAATCCAGTATAAAAGTTTTAGCTAAATAAGTTCATTACATAAACTATACAAGCTGGCCGTACATCAGCATCTTACCCCACCCTTAGTAACATAGAGCATCAATTAAATTAAGTTTGCTGATATAGTTGTCTCGTGTAAGCTTGTCCTTTGTAGCTTATAAATCCATTCTTTCTTAGAGTAATTCATTGACTATTATACAGCAGCAGTTGCCAGGCTACGCTTAAAGGGGACTGCATTGATTCCCATTGAATATACTTGATGTAAACAGGAAAAGATGTCAAAATAATACTTAAATTAATTAGATTATAATTAAAATGTATATTGATAAGCTGTTTTATGAGTTTTATTCTATTATATATAAAATGAGAAACTTTAGCCAGGTTGAGAAAAAGCAGCTCTACAGGAATTAGTATGGGAAACCCAATATTTATTTAGTATTTCTTCTGGGATAACTACCACAGAATTCTGTTTTAAAGATCTGAAAGTGATTTAGGTGTTCAGTACATACAGGATATCAAATTTAATAACCACGCATTTTCATACATTTATATGTGTGTGGTTGGTATCATTGAATTATTTTAAGTAACTTAATTCTAGAGTTTTCTGGTTTTGAGAGTTTTCAAAAGTTTTCATTTTATCTTTTCCATGAAAGGCGTAGAACTTTACTGGATGGTTAAAATCTAGACTCTTCATAAAGATTCATTTATCCAAAATAGAATTTCTGTCAGCAAAATAGATAAATTAATTACTAGATTTGATCACTCCTATCTTTTTTTAAAGTCTCCAGGGGGTTCTGCTCCCCTTGACTAGCCATTAGGATTTTATCTTCTACTTGTCTGTTTTTATCAAAACAATTCCCAAGGAGTATAAAAATCTTTGCAAACCACACAACCACCCACTTGCTATTTTATAAATTTGCTATAACATTTTTGAAGCATGTTGTTGTTAGGTTCCATTAAAACTGGTCAGACTCAGCGTGAACTTGTGTATGACAGAACAAACCACTGCCCAGGCCTGTGTCGTCGTCACAATTTATTTCGTGCTTGAGCGCATTATTTCAGTTGCCATGCTGATTCACCTTTTTTTCTTGGTCTCTTCATTTTACTGAGCATGATGCCCTTCTCCCGGCACTGATCTCTCTTGATGGCAATTTCAAATATATGAAATGAAGTCTCCCCACCCAGAAATATTCTGGCTGTATTTCTTTCAAGACAGATTGCTTTGTTCTATTATCACTTCATGGTATTGTCAATATTCTTAGCCAGCACCACAACTTAAATACACTCATTCTTCTTTGGTATTCAATATTCAATGATCAATTTTCATATGAATTTGAGCAAATTAAAAATACCAGAACTTTGGTCAGACATTCCTAGTCCTTGAAGCAACATCCTTGGGTTGACAATAATTTAAAGAGATCATAACAGGTTGCTTATTTTAATTTCAATTTTTCCCACCGTATCCAATGTTGACACGAGGAAAAGTAAACAAGGAAACAACCAAAAAGCCCAGTAGGCATTCATGTCAGGTGAATGTTTTCATAAACCAAGTACAGCCAGTGGTGAGGTAAGAGATTAAGACACACATCTTCCAATAAATATATTTTGTTTGTAATTGCCATCCAGGAAATTCCAACCAGCAATGATTTTATAGGACAACACAGAATTGCTTCTGTGGGTTTCTGACACTGTAACTCTTTAAAGAAGGGGGGAAGTCTCTTTTTTTCTCTTCCAGAAGCTGGTATTTTGAATTGCTGACTCTGTGGTTAGACCCACAATATATAACCTACTAAGTCATGAGGGCTCCTACTGTTTTAAAATATTAGAGAAGCATGCATGAAAATGATAAATATGTCAATTTTTTGTCTCAGATAAATATAGCCATCTTTCTCTGGTAACTGTTTACCTTTAAGACAAATAAACATGCTTACAAACTGAATTAAGAGAAAAAGGTTAGATTGCTTTTTCCAGTGACATCATTTACTATTTGTCAGTATTTTGCTTTCTGATTAATTTCATATTATGGATATGAGTGCACACGCACAAATGGGGGTGGCCCTCCAAAACAAGAATTGTGCTGGGTGGAGTGGTGCTTTTTTAATATGCATTTGTCTAGCGGCACGAGCATCAGGCAATTCTCTTAAGTGTGTGCATCTAGCGGTGTCACCTGGGAAGGTTCTCTCTGATCCCAGTGAATGTTTTCATAAAAGAAGTTTCACTCAATCCTAGTCTTCTGTGATGTCTGATATAAGAAAACAGCATGCAACTATGAAATTGTGTTTTCTGCTCAGGAAGCTTTCCACAGAAATTGTATTGATGTTGATCACAGCTTACAAGGACAGCATTATGGGAAAACCTCTAGTATATGTGTGGTTTTCTCATTTCAAAAAAGGTGAATTGTCGATTCATAAACCATATTCTGGACATCCGCCAACTTCCCAAATGGAAAAGACTATTAAGGTGTTTGGAATTCATTCAAACAGGTCAGATTATTAATCAAGCTTCCTATTTAAAGGTTTTGAAAAGAGTGTATAATAGTTTATAATAAAAAAGTACCTGATTTCTGGCAGGTGGGGGACTGGTTTTGCCACCACGACAATGCACTTACACATGCAATCATCTCAGTGTGGCAGTTTTTGGCAAAAAAACAGCATGCCTCTCTTGCCCTACACACTTTAACCCCCTGACCTTAAACCATGTGATGGCTTCTTTCTGTTTCCGTGATTCAAGAGACACATGAAAGGACAGCAACTTGACACCATAAAAGAAGTGAAGAACATAATCCAGGGAGGTGCTGTCAGCCACTCCCTGAGTTTCAAACATGTTTCCAAGAATGGAGTAGTACATTTGACAAATGTATCAAGGATATGGAGAGTGTTTTGAAGATATGGTTGTTTGCCTTAAAAAAATAAGTATATAGCTTTGGGGAAGAAAGTCGTGTTTATTTTGGGTACCCCCCCCATGTGTGTGCATGTATTTTTACATATATTGGAATCACGGAATAAAACCATCCATCACTGCTTTTTTAAGTAACTAAGCCTCACTGATGTTTGCATGCTATTTACAAGTGCACCGAAGCAGAGCAACATCAAACATCAAGTTTGCTGCTTATGGAGGGGAAAGAAGCCATGACTTGCCATTGAAAAACAAAAAAAAAAACAGACTCATAGACAACAAGCAGACTCTGATTCACAGAGTAGAACACTCCTCAGCGGTTCTGTCGCTGTCTATCTGTATTGGGGCAGGCAGTTGCATCTTTCTCTGCACAGGGATGGTGGGTTTGGACAACTGACATTGCCTTTTACAGTCCTGTGCACAGTCCAGCATCTCACATCACAAAAGGATACATTGGTATCATAACACCAGGATAATCTAGGCCGTTACTTCAATGCTTTCATCACTATTTTTTCATCTGTGAGTCTAACAATAAGTGGGAAAGACCACACAGAGTTCCAGGACTTTGGAGTCAGAAAGATGTGCTGTATATCAATACAAATACATAGCTCAGATACTAGCTGTTTTATGCCTTTGTCCAAAGGATAGAATCATGTTTGCCCTCTATAAACTAAACCTGCAATTTGTAAGAGTGTTTGGTTTTTCTATTACAGCGATCTTGCCACTCGAAAATCCTCCTGAACTGTATGGGCTCAACAAATTTTAATCTTGACATTTTTCTGAATATTTTCCTAAGATTGATAAGTAAGTATTTAATAATTAATAAATATTCTGGAGAACATGATTTAAATATTTATATATAATGTGTATTGGGTTACACTTCTATACACTATGGTTTTTTTTACTATACTGTGTAACTCTTCTCAATAGGAAGAACTGGTTCTTAAATTTCTAAATTTAAACTTGTGTCCTTCATCACATTCTTTGACACAGAAGCTATATTTTAGAGGTTATGGAAATCATATATAACAATGAGAAGTTTTTACTCTTTAAAGGCAGACATCACCATTTTGATTAACTAGATCAGGACAATGTTTTAGATAAGGAATTAATAAAAGCTCCTTTATTCCATGGACCTATGGTTTTTCAGAACAAATAACTTTTTCTAACAATTCACAAATTGCAATTATCATGGAATTGTCCAGATGGAACTTCAGAATTCAAATCAACTACATCTGTGAGAAAAGACAATGGAGAATCTCAATATCCACTTCTAAACAACAAGGGGTCAATTGTGGACTATCACATCAATTTCTTACATGTAAGTTCAGATTGAAGCTGAAAATCATCAGATCTATTTTAAAATTTACTTTTGCCCATATGTATCACCTTTGACAGTAACCCCCAGCAACTTAATTTCACAATACTATATATAACTGACCCTTAGGATCTGACAATCATGGATTTACAATCTGTACCAGTCATTATTTGTCAGATTTTGAAAAAAAAATTAAAACTTTTTTACATTCCCATATTTACCACTTGTCTGTCATGTTTTGTTACTTTAGAGACCTGTGTCTTATTGTGATGCTAGAATGTATGTCACTGGCTGGTTTTTCAAATGCATTCAGAGACACTCAAAGGGAACAGGCTTCAGCAGAACTTACAGAATGAGAACAGACTACAAAGAAAGAATAGGCTGTCCATTTCAGAAAAAAAAATAAACTCAGAGAATCTTAGAAGGGTATGGACACATTGTCACATATTCATAACCTCAGAAATAGAGGCAAGACATTGCTAAAGATAGTGCAAGATGCTGAGCACCTTAGGTCAGAAGGCACTTAAAATATGACTGAACAAAAGCTGCCTTCTGAAAGCAGACTTGACCATAACAGCCCAGGTGGAAAAAAGCCTGCGGCAGTACAGCCTTCAAGTCTTCAATTGCTTGTGGAGCATGACTCAAAATGAGAATAATCAGTTACAAATATCAATGAATAATCAGGAAATATACCAAGAATGGATATAGGAAAATTGGACATTATGAAAAATGAGATGGAACTAAAAAACCCAACATTCTAGGCATTAGTGAGATGAAATGGATTGCTGTCCATTTCGCTACAAGTGAATTAGAATGTTTGTCTCAGATTGCTGGAAATGACAGATTTAAGGGGAAAGTGTAACATTCATCAGCAAAAGGCAATTCAAGATCAATCTTACAGTGAATGGATGTCTTTGATAGGATAATATATGTACACATACAAAGAAGTCCAGTCATACAATTATTTAGATTCATAGACCACAGCTAAAGCTAGTGAGTCAGAAATTGAAGAATTCTAGCCATTTCAGTCTTAAACTGATAAAATTTAAAATAAAGAAGTTTTGATAAGCATCAGTGATTGGGATTTAAAAGTTGGAAGCAAAAAGGAAGAATAGTTGGGAAATGTGATATTGGTGATAGAAATGAAACTTGAGATAACCTTATAGAATGTTTTGTTTGCTTTGTTGTTTTTGTTTTGTTTTGTCTTGTTTGTTGGGCATCACTGCCCTCTGATGGTCATGGGAGCTACTCACCCTTGTTCCTGAAGAGCTGCTGCTAGATTTGAACTGCCAAGCCAATGGGCCACAGTCCCGCATTCAATCACTATGCCACCAGGGCTCAGCCAGAATTTAACAGGAGAAATGACTTCATCATAACAAATACGTTTTTGTGAACCACACAATCATATGCAGATGAATATCCGATATTATAATTCACAGAAATCAAATTGACAATGTGAAGAGATAGTAGAGAAGTGTCATATCAGCAGCAAAAATGAGACCGGGGCTAACCATGAAGCAGAAGAGTACTTTCTCATACGTATGCTTACATTGCATTTGAAAAAAAAATTAAAAATCCACAAGAACCAAAAGAACCATTCGACTTTTATATATTCTATGTGGATTTGCAGACATGTCAAGAATATATCTTATCCATTGAGCAATAATGAAAGAAGACCAAGAGAGCTATAGTTTAATATAAAGTATATTACACATGAAGAAATCAAAAAGTCATGATTAAGACAGGAAAGAAAGTAAAGATCAAATTGGATGTTAGAACAGAGTGTGAAACTTGCTCTTAATTGTAGAGCAGATAAGGCAAATGGGAGAAATGATGACATCAAAAAGAACAATATCATTAATATCTCATGCAAATAAAAATTTGCTGAAGATTATCCAACAATGCTTTCAGCAGTATATTGACAGGGTGCTACGAAAGTTCAGGGGATTCAGAAGAGACCATTGAAGAAGGGATATCATTTCTCATGTCAGGAATATTTTGGCCAAAAACTAAGAATACCAGAAATTTGTTTACTTATGCTTCATTGACTATGCTAAGACATTCAACATTATGGATCATAACAAATCATGGAATGGGGATTCCAGAACACTTCGTTGTGCTCATTTGGAACTTGTACATGGATCAAGAGGCATTGTGCTAACAAGATAAGGGTACAGTGTCTGGTTTAAAATCGTAAAATGTATACATATCCTCTCTCTATATTTATTCAATCTATGTGTTATGCAAATAAGCAAAGAATATGTATTATGTGAAGTAAAATGTGGCTTGAGAATTGAAGAAAGACTAACAATCTGTGATATATGGATGACACAATCATGTTTGCTGAAAATGAGAAGAAATTGAACCAACTGCTGCTGATGATTAAGGATTTCAGCCTTTGGTATGGACTACAGACTAAATGTAAGAAGAGCTATATTTTCACAAGTGAACTGATTGGTAAAAATATTACAGAAGAAGAAAAGCCTGAAGTTGTGAAGGACTTTGTCCTGATTGGATCCACAAACAGTGTTCATGGAAGCCACAATCAAGAAATCAAATGATGCATTGTATTGGGTATATGTGATTGCTGCAAAAGATCTCTTTAAAGCAAGAATACCATTTTGAGGACTAAGGTGAGCCTGGCTCAAGCCATGTTATCCTTAACTGTTTCCTATGCATGTGAAAGCTGGATATCAAATAAAGAAGACTGAAGAAGTAATAATGGGTTTGAGTTACGATGCTAGAAGAGAATTTTGTAAATACCATGGACTGTCAAAAAATGAAACAAATCTATCTTGGAAGAAGTACAATCGGAATGCTCCTTGAAGCATTTACGAGTGAGCTTTTGCCTCATGAATTCTGGATATGTTGACAAGACAGAGCAGTTCTATGAGAAAAGCACCATGATTATGTAAGCACAGTGACAGGCAGTGAAAAAGAAGGCAGTCATAGACAAGATGGAGTGATACACTTGCTGTAACAGTGTGCTCAAACATGAGAATAATTGTTAGGCTGGCATGGGGCCTTTCAGTGTTTCCCTTGGTTGTTCGTAGGATTCTGTTGAGTCAGAATGGATTTGATAGCACCAAATAACAATATCTCCATGTTCTCCTCTATAAGATGACAAAACCAGAATCTCTTTATAAGTTTTCATTATGCATATTAAAGAAGATAATGTACACAATGACCACCTATTGTGAAAGAACTGTTTAGGCATTCTGATTTTCATCATTATTTGTTTATTTTATATATTCTATTTTGACTTGAGAAATGAGTTGCTTAAAGCAGTATACCATTATTCATCCAGGTATTCCATTTGAATAAACTACCTTGATATATTTTTCTCTAAATATTATACTCATAAAATAATGTAATTTTAAGTGATCACATTGATTTTTAATCGCACTGCCTAAATCAGTACTTGAAGTTTTTGTCTCACACAGAATTGGTTATTGTATATTCATGTTATCCATAAGTGATCTACAATAAAACTGAATATATCTGCTAACATAAAAATATCAATCCCCCCCAAAATTATGGAGTAAGCTAAAAGAAAATAAAAAGCTTACATTCATACAACAGTTACAGCATTTTCAGTTAAGTTTATTAAGGGTGATTTAGAGAGAGTTAATATGCACAGTAAACTCCAGCCTAAAAATACTCAAAGCTTAGCCTGGAGACACTGTTTCAGAATTTCCCCTCAAAGTTTCTAAATTTGTGTCACATTTGTGAAAATGTACAGCTGTGAGAGTCTCAAAGTAGGGAACTCCAGGAAGAGCTTGACTTACAGATGTGTGAACACTCTTTCCAGTAAAGATAAAAACTCATCCCAACCTATCCTATGCTAAGTTGCTCTTGAACAGTGTGAAAGAACAGCTGTCTTTGCATGACTATCCTTAGAGAAGGGAAGGTTTTAAGGGATGTAATCCATGGATCAGGAGTAAGACCTGTCTTGTGTTGTTTTGATAGCCTTTAGGCCAGGGTTCTTCTAACTTTTTAAATGGGAGCCTGTTCATTGTCCCTCAGACAGTTGGAGGGCTAGTCTATAATTAAAGAAACAAAAAACTATGAACAAATTCCTACGCACATTGCACATATCTTATTTTGGAGTTAAAAAAACAAAATGGAAATAGCTAAAATATTTAAAATGAAGAACATGTAAAGTTATATCAACAAACTTACCATTAATTCCATGGGAAATATAGATCTGCTCTTGGCTAATGGGATAGTCAATGGCCGGTTCCGTATTTGTTACAGCAAGTCATAACAAGTGATGTATGTGTGCATCAGCTAGTCTAGATCTGGTTGGAGATTTCAGATACTTCATTCTGCAAAAAGTCTGTTAACAGACATAAGTGCTGCCGAAGATGGTTATGATTTTGAGTACATGGTTGCTGAGATTAGGATATGTCTCAGAGGGGAGAGATGCATAGAGAACGGGAAGGCTGCTTGACTTGAAAGTGTCTTTCAGAGACTCACAATTCTGCAGTAACAGCCAGTGCCATATGCCAAATTGTATCTACATTTTCAGTATCAATAGAAAATGGGTTACAGGAAAGCTGTATGTCCTGTTCACGGAGATGAAGCTCTTTAAATCTAAATTGTAAATACTTTTGCAACTTTTCCAGTGAATCCACACATGTTTTTTGGGGGATGCAACCAATGGTTTTTTCTGGGGAGATGGCAGAAATGTTCCTCCTTCACTTTGATAAGGAGGCCTAATTTTACTTCAAATGCTTTCTCATAGGATTGCATATCACAAGTGAGCTTCCTCTTTCCTTGAAGTTGCACATTGAAACTGTTGAGTAGCTCTGCTACATTATATCTGTCAGAAAGGAAGGTGCCATTTCCATTCGGCATTATTGAGCTCTCTGGTACCACTTTGGTTTTTTGAAGCAGAAAACCTGTAATCTGTGGAAATAAGTCAGAAATATTTCAAAATTCTCCCTTGACTGAGGCCAATGGACTTCTGTGTGGTACGGAACATCTTCATAGGCAAAATTTAGCTGAGACAGAAATTCCTGGAAGTGACTGCAGTTTAGTGCATTAGCTCTAATGAAGTTAACACAAGACCACAGTTTTCATAACAGAGTCCCACTTCAGTTATTTACTACATAGCGTTTGTTGGTGGATGAGGCAGTGAATGGTAATTGGATGAGAATGGATATGCTTGTCCATCTCTTGGTTAATGTGAGTAATGACTCCTTTCTTAGACCCCACAATGCTAGGGGCACCATCAAGTGTCACACTGGCTAGTTTAGTCCAGTCCAGCTCCAAACTTTTCACAGTTTGGAAAGCCTTTTCATAAATATCCTTCCCTGTAGTTGTTCCTTTGATGCTTTGCAGTGCAGCAAGCTCTTCTGTGACTTCAAAATAATCATTCATCACACAAATGAAAATTAGAAGTTGTGCAGAATCACAAACTTAATTCCTTTCATTGAGGGTCAAGGAAAAATAGGAAAGTTTTTTTTTTTTGCAGAGTTTTGTAAATGTTGATGCAAATTATTTCTCATTTCTTCAGTCCTTTGTGTAATTGTAGGACTTGCAAGACTCATTGGACTAAATAAATTGGCCTTCTCTGGACACATCTCTTTGGCAACAGAAAGAAAGCATTCTTTAACAAATTCACCCTCCATAAATGATCTGCCAGTGCACATTATCAGCTTGACAACTTGAAAATTTGCTTGCAGTGGTGAAATAGTTAGCTGCTTCTACTTCACAAAAAGTATTTTTGTTGAGTTGTCACTGTTTTTTTCAGTTTTAATATTTTATCTTTTCTCACTTCTCTGACCAAACAATCAATTTATCTCTATATTGAGTTTGATAGTGCCAAGCCAAATTGTATTCTTTGAACACAGACACTTATTCTGGCACGCATAACACTGCTCTTTCCTTGTACTTAATAAAAAATAATCATAAGCCCACTGTTCTTAGAATACCCTACCTTCAGAATCAATTTTTCTCTTTCTTGCTAGCATTGTCTCCTAGGGATTTCAAATTGTTGCTAGCGAAATATCAATATATAAATACAGCTTTACAAAAACAACATAGCAGCAATAATTTTCCCCATGCAGAGACATATAGACTACACTGCCCATCAATGCAATCTGATCAGTGACCATCAATGCAGCCTCGGCAGTCTACATCTTTACCGCCTTCAGTGTCCTTATTGGTGGAACTCTGCTTTTACCTCAGGCTCACACTGGTGTGGTGCAGGAACCAGCACGATTAAAGAATCGGTTCCTCCACCACATTTCCAGTTCACACCACCTTGTGCGAACTGCATTGCGAACTGTGAACACACATAGGAATCTGATCATATGGGTGAGAAGACCCATGCAATCAGATTCCACTGCCGGACAAAAGAAGGCAGGCACGTTTGCTTTTTTCTTCTGACTCTAATGCAAGTTCAGCCATACAAGCATTTGGCTGAACTTGCACTGCTCAGAGATCGCAAGAGTGTGAAGTGGGGCTTACACAGCACACAACATACATCCTACACAACTGAATAGCAATTAGAATATAATTGCACTTACTGTTAATAAAATTGGGTTTCCTACTCGTTGACTGTTTACAGAGCCGGATTAAGTTCCCATGGGGCCTTACGCAGACTACCAGTTTGGGGCCCCCATAAGATAAGACTGGGCACTGACCATTTTCATTAACACTCAACCGCTGACCATTTGCGATAACACTGACTGCTGACAACTTGCATTATTACTGATCACTGACCATTTACGTTAACATTGAGCACTTACAACTATCATCACCACTGAGACTGACCATATGCAATATCTTTGAGCACTGACAATTTGCATTAACACTAAGCACTATTTGCTCAGTCACTGGGATTCAAACGTTCCTAGAAACCTCCCTCAACCAACAAACCAACTTAAAAAAGGCTCTCCTAACTTCAGAAAATGTACCCCCTCTCTGCCAAAAAAAAAAAAAAAAAAAAGAAAAACCTCTTAGATTAAAAAAAAAGGCCCCATTAACCACAAAAAGAGGCACTACTGAGTGCAAAAAGTAAATCGACCACCTAACTTCAAAACAACAAAAAAAAATCCTAACTTGTTCTTACCTTGGTCATCAGGCAGCAGCAGGCTCTCCACGGGCAAGTTTGTGACTCATTAGATGACACCTGAGACTGAAAGGAGGTGTCAAGAGGCAGAGAGAAGGAGAGGAGTTGGAGAATGCGGTGCACATTCCATACATGTTAACTGTGGACCCTGGACAAGTCAGCTGCTCAGCTGGATAAACAATCTGAAGGAGAAACCAATAGAACCAACAGCTCCTGCAGGAAATGAAAGAGGAGGAAGAGAGGATTAGGAAGTGGTGTGGCAGTCATGTGGTTATGTTAATTTCATGATTGAGATGTAGGGGTGATATCTAACCTGTTAATCTGGAGATAGTCATTGAGTAGCCAAATGAGGCCTCTGTGTGGGCATGGCTTTCTCCTGATATGTCTGGAAATCTCACGATATTTCCCTCGTGAAGATGAGAAGCTATCTCCACGGTTGTTGGGAGTCAGTCTTAGAGATGATGAATCATGGACAAGACAAGATGGCAGCATCTGAGGAGCTGGAGAAGCCACACAGCTTAGTCATGATGGAAGCAGACCTCTGAAGCTGGAGAGGTCACATGGAGACCTCTGCCAGTGAAGAATTGCTTCTGCCACCGCTGGATGCTGTTGATGAATCCTGAGGCCTGGAAGTGAGGAGCCATGGGGAGACCCCTTCCAGCACCAGTGACCTGTGACTTCATGCATCAGTAGGAGACATTATAGAGTGACATCAGGCAAATGGGCTAATATCGGTCTCATGACTTTTGAACTGGACTGGGTTGGGATGCTTTCTCAATGTCACATTCCTCTTGCATATAAACCTTTCCCTTATATCCATATGCTTGTGTATGAAATTTCTTCCTCTATTCTACCTGGACTAATACATTAACAAGCCCAGTGACAAGGAAACACAAGCTATCCCAAATTAGTGATGAGAAAAGTGTAGTAGGTCTGGTAGGGCTTAATCAAGGATAGTGAAACCCAAATGAAGGCTAAGCATGATAGTGGGACAGAAGGAAAGTAAAAGGAAATAAAAGAAAAAAATAGGAGGCCATGGTCATTGTTATAGGTCTAAATGCAGGAATATACAGATGTACATACATTTATATATGAGGATGGGGAAATAGACCTATGTGCATATATTTATAAGTTTAGTATTAAGGTAGTCAATGGACGTTTGGCCTCCACTCAAGTACTCCCTCAGTGCAAGAGTACTTTAATCTATTTATCTGGCATTCCATGATGCTCACTTGCCCAACAAGATCACCGAAGACAAAGCAGGAACTTAAGTAAATGTGGTGAAGAAAGCTGTTAGTGCCCAGCTGTCAAAAGATTTAGTATCTGGGGTCTTAAAACCTTGAATTTAAATAAGCAGCCATCTACCTGAGAAGCAGCAAATCCCACATGGAAGAACCACAGTATCCTGTGTATTCATGAGGTGTCAATATGATCAGGTATCAGGCATCAAAGAACAAAAGATCATACCATTGTGAATGAGGGGAAGTTTGGAATGGAGACCCAAAGACCATTTGTAGGCAACCCCCTACAGGAGGGTCACAGGGAGGAGATGAGCCAGCCAGGGTGCAGTATAGCAATGATGAAACATACAACTGTCCTGTAGTTCCTAAATGCTCCCCCACCCCTTACTATCATGATCCCAATTCTGCCTTACAAATCTGTGTAACGAGAGATGTATGCTGGTACAGATAGAAAATTGAAACACAGGGAATCTAGGACAGATGGTCTCTTCAGGACCAGGGCTGAGAACGGTGACACTGGGAGAGTGGAAGGAGGGTCAGGAATTCAGGGGGAACTGATTACAAGAATCTACATGTAACCTCCTCCCGCGAGGGTGGACAATAGAAAAGTGAGTGAGAAGGGAGACTTTTGGACTGTGCAAAATATGACAGAAGAATAATAATTTATAAGTCATCAAGAGTTCATGAGGGAGGGGCAAGGAGGGTGGTAGGGGGAAAATGAGGAGCTGATAACAAGGGCTCAAGTAGAAGGAAAGTGTTTTGAGTATAATGATGGCAACAGATGTACAAATGTGCTTGGCACATGGGTGTAGGTGTGAATTGTTGTAAAATTGGACAGCAGTGAAAAGAAAAGAAAAAGATAAAAGAATAGAAGTTAAAAGGATAAAAGAATAGGGTTTTTCCATGAAAAAAGACACATTGTATACAGAGAGTGAAAGAAATTAAAACAGCAATGACCATTTATGGACCTGATTGCATATCAGCTAAATCCACTGCGTGAAAGTTATTAGAAATGCCAGGAAAACACAGTTTGAAGGGGAGACTTCAACAGAACTGAGCAAACGAGGCTCAGAATGTGGTGAGGCCCTGCGGAACCAGCAGCGGGTGTTTAGAGACTCCCAGAGGCTCCATTACCGCTCAGAAGCAGGCAGCCAAGACAATCTGCCGCTTCAGATAATCAGATTGAAACCCTCTGCATAAAATCACTTTAGTGCTGATGGAAATAGAAGAACTGGACACTGAATACAAAATTGCACAGCCTGCTGAGTGCACAGAGGTAGCCCTGGCAGGGAATGAGGTTAGCAGGGCTGCCTCAATGCAGAGCAAGAGGGTCATTTTTTCATAAGAAAGAAAACTGCGTTCTTTTAAAGGTAAAGTGTACAATGAAGAATTATGATATAGATCAATTCACGCAGAACTTGATAGGGAGCCCCCCCTTTTTTCTTATCACACAGCATAATTTAAAGTATGATCTTGCACATAATGCACACTAGACACATTACAAAACAAACAGGAAGATAAGCTATTTTGTTCTGGATATTTTTTTTCACAAAATAATGAAGAGGGGAAATAGATTTTTTAAGAGTCCCTGACTCATTAGAAACAAAATGAAATCAAGAAGGAAAGAGAATGAAAATTAAAAGAAGGGAAGGAGGAGTTAAAGTAAGTTAGAGAGAGAGAGAGAGAGAGAGAGAGAGAGAGAGAGAGAGAGAGAGAGAGAGAGAGAGAGAGAAGACAGCAGAAGGAAGGAAGGCAGGAGAAGGCAAGGAAGTAAAAAGAGAAACAAGATCCCTCCTTGGACATAGGAAGAACTAATCGCTGTCGCATTTTCTCTAGAGCTCCTGCACTTGGCTCAGGGATAGAAAGTTTTACAATTTGGGGACAAATGTGTTCTAAGGTTCTCTGTAACTTGATTGGCTTTCCAGTATGCCACCCAGCATAGAAAGTTGAAGATTAAGACTCAATTTTGAAAAATTTTAAAATGGAAACTATTTCAGGAGCTAGATTCTTTCTTAGCCAGTTCTCTCCTTCAGAGATTCCTATTTTTAGTGCAACAATTGCTTCCTCAAATGCCACATTTCAGAGATCATCATTCGGTTTACATAACATTCACTCAAAGCCTTTTGCGAGGAGAAGCAGTTGCAAGTTCAAATATTGCTTTCTAGCCTTAAAATTTTTGTCTTGGAAAAAAATTTAGTACTAGCAATGCAATTATTCTTATAGATAATTTTACTACTTAATGGATATCTGTTGTTTCTATTTGTTACTTTTGTTATTTTCAGCAACTGGACAAGTTCTATCACTCCTGCCCTTTTTTAATGTGCATTCTGAAAGATTCATGAGCTGTCCTGATGTTTGGCTTTTAGCCAAAGCAGTACTAGGTGACAATTAGCACAAAGCAATTATTTTTGCTCTAGGACTAAGTGTTTATTTTTTAACTCTCCATTTTTATTGTGCCTCCTCCAATTTCCTCTCTCCCTGTTCCCAGCCAGTGATAATCTTCTTCATAGCTATCATATATCTTCATTTTTTTAAAACAGTAGGAGTATTAAATTTTGATCTTGGTAAGATTAACTGAGTTTGTTAGAGTTATCATTGTGTTTTACTGATGCATACAATGCCATAGTATGAAGATACCAGGGCTTGTTTATCTACTTCTCTATAGTTGGGAATTTGGAATGTTTCCATGTAGTTGTTAATATGGAAATTATTTCAATATATATAGACATATATATGCCTCTTCATATTATATTCTTAATGGGTTATGTACCTAATATAGAGATTGCTGGATTATAAGGGTTTATATTTGTTTAAGGAAATGCCATAGTGATTACCATATTGGTTGTGAAGTTCAAGTCACACCAGCAATTTAATAGCTTTCCTACGTCTCTATATCCTCAAGTCTCAACATTTGTTAGCTTCTGTTTAATTGAATTTTGGCAAACCTGCCAGTATGAGATGATGTCTCATTACTGTTTTATGTTATCTCATCACTGTTTCTCCTATTGCTATTTATTGTGAACATTTCTCCATATATTAGTTAGCTGCCCACATGACATCTTTGGTAAGTTGCTATTCAGTTCTATGCCAAGTCTTGATCGGATTTTCCATATTTTTCTTGTTCAGAGGTGTATTTTTCTATAGATTTTGGAGCTTTGCCTTTTATCTGGTATATTATTATTGAACATTTTCCTCCAATCTGCAGATACTTTGTTGACTTTTTATGACTTCTTTTTTTGTACATAAAGGTAATATTTTTTAGTAGGTTCTTGTGCATGGATGCTCTATAGTATGTATAATTTTCATTATATCTCATTATGCAATGTTTTTATACTTTTTATTAGAATCTTTAAATTTGTCCCTATTTTATCACTAGTGGTCTTAATTATAGTGTGAACTAATTCCCCTAGCAATAAGTGTTGAAGAAGAAAGATGGCACTTTGAGGACTAAAGTGCAATTTAGCCATGACATTGTCAATCACCTCATATGCACATGAAAGAGGGACCATAAATAAAGAAGACCAGAGAAGCATTGCTGCATTTTAAGCACAGTGGTGGCAAAGAATATTGAAAATATCGTACATGGCCAGAAGAAGGAACCAATCTGTCTTGGAAGAAATGTAGCTACAACTGCTGTCCAGAAGGGAGGATAGTGAGCCTTTACCTTGTGTATTTCAGACATGATCTCAAGAGTGGTCAGTTCCTAAAAGAGGACATTGTACTGCTAAAGGGCAAGGTCAGCAAAACTTGTTCTAAGGGACACATTTATACAAAAGAAAGCATAACACGATCAAATTTATACTTGATACTTGATACTATCAAAGTATCAAAAAAAAAAAACCTAGTGTTACAAATGATTATTCTTTCGAATGCTAAACACAAGGTCACGTCTGCACTTTCAACTCTCTAGACGTTGCACAGTAGGAAAGTGAAGACACTGTTTCCTCCAAAGTCTTCATTTATAATGCGTAATAAGTCATTGTGCTCTTTATCTACCTCACATCTTGAATTGCTTCTATTATCTTATAAACAAGGGAAACAAACAAAAACAATGCCCTTTTCCCAAGCTTCCATGACTTTATTTTTTCCTCTTCTCTTCTTCCTTAAACTGAATTCTAAAATTATTAAAGGACAAGTTTATACAAAAGAAAGATAACATGATTAAATTTATACTTGATACTATCAGAGTCTCAAAAGGAACCCCAGTATTACAATTAGATTTTCATTGGAATGCTAAACACAAGATCAGCACTTTAAAGTTTCCAGACAGTGCACAGGAGGAGGGAGAAGTTTCCCTCTCCTCTAAAGGCTTAAAGTCTCTGACAACCAGTGGGACAGGTCTGCTCTGTCTTAAAACATCACCAGATTTGGAACTGACCCAGTGCCAGTGGATAGCAATTGTATAGCACATTATCATCTTAGATACTGTTAATACTGAGACCATCCCCAAAAATAATACCTACTGTTGTGGACAATATTTTTATCTTTTCCCCACCAAATAGTTTTAATTAATAGTTATTCATTAATAGTTACCAGCCACTTTAGTAAGAACTTAATAAATACTTTTTAACACAATGGTGTTTAAACGATGGTAAACTTTTCTCAGAATATCATGGCTAGTGGAAAATGGCACAAGGTATTAAAATGCAATGAGCTAATGCAAGAGACAGTAAATGGTAGAAAATTCTCAATTGTCATTTGGCATGGTTGCTAAGTTACTGAAAATTACATGACCTAATGGTATTAGGGAAGACTTTTATGAGGCAGATTATTTTCAGAAATGAAGTAGGCATGGAAAAAGATATCAGGCATGCATGAGGAATAGCACATGAGAATACTCAATGTCTATGAGGAAAAATTGTGAGCATTGCTTCTTGGTAGATGGACATAGCACAGAGCCACAGCCTTGTGGTCATATTAGGAAGTCAAATAACATTAATTAAATGAGCTTGATATGAGTACAGGTAGTGCTAAAAATCAGAGATGAACACTATGAAGACATGTATGTGCTTAGGAGAGTGGTAATGAAAGTCAACATTAATTAAATGAACTTGATATGAAGACATCTAGTGTTAAAATCAGAGATGAACACTATGAAAACATGTATGTGCTTAGGAGAGTGGTAATGAAAGTCAACACTAACTGATATTTAGCAAGTAATAATCAACACTCTTGGAGAATGTATTAGATATAAGGTGAGAAGGAATTAAAATATACTCATGTATGTGGTGCTGAATTTTTTTTGCAATATTTTATAATTCATATATTAGAAATTTCTCAACCTTTCAGCTTTTTGTTTGTGCTTTCTCCTTCTTCAGATGTTATAGGAAACTATTAATGAATGGAGTCTTTATATTGAATGTTTCAGCTTACCCTAAAATCTTAGATTCTTTGAAATTTAAATAAAATATTGTTTGGTCACACATAGTATACTAAAATGCTTTCAAGATTATGCCCAAAGATTTCCATTATTCACTAGAAGAGATCATTTAGCTAGAAATACCGGGTCAAGTAGATAAAATGTTGAAACAGAAAGCAATACAAAAAAGTATTCATACTTTTCTAACTCATTATTTTCAATGAGTCTCCAACTGAAAAAAAAATTACCAGGATGGTTTATTTTTATAAAGAGAAGTATATTTTGTGGTCATAAAAAACCATTAAAATTACTGAGCACTGTTTAAGTTCCATAGTATTGATATCGTAGAAGTGTCTCAAGTGGACAGCTTTAACAGAGGTTAATTTTCTCATAGTTTAAGAGTCTAGATGTCAGAATCAGAGGATGGTTTCAGAAAGAGGCTGTTTCTCACTGCCAGCTCCAGGGCAAATCTTCCTTTGGCCCCTTCTCCTTTCTGATTCCTTACACATCCCCAGGGGTCTCTGCATCAATCTTATTCCAACTTTGCTCTGCTGACTCCTTTCATTTAGTCTCCATATCAAAAGTTATGGAATCAGGTATCTCATTTACATGACAAAGGGAAAGCATTCCCAAGTGGAATAATAACCAATAGTAATAGAGGTTGTTATATATATATATAAATTTTGGGGAAGGGGTATTACTCGAACCATGCTGATGGTGAAGAAAATTAAACTGCTTTCAGGAGAACCAAAATGATGCCATGTAAGTGTGTCTTCATTGTCGTCAGGGTGGTTCTGAGGAGCAGAACCCTGTGCACAACGGCACACATCACTGTGCAAGGCTGTGCCGGCCTCACAGTCATTTCTTATGCTTCCTCCCAGTGTTGCAGCCAGTGTCAATAACGATCTGTGAAAATCTTCTTTTTCTGCTAACCTTCTACTTTAGTAAACATGATAGCTTTTATCAGGGACTCATCCCTCCTGATAATATGTCCCAAATGGATGAGAATAAACCTTCCCTCCTTGCTTCTAAGAGGCAATTCTCCCTTATTTTTCTAACAAGCTATGGGACTGTATTCTTTGTCGAAACCATGATTTAAATGCATCTGGTCTTCTTTTCTCACTGTCCGGCTTTCAAATGAAATGAAAGAAAGTGCCATGGCTTGGATGAGCCACTCTTTGGTTCTTGCAAATTGTGGATGCCTGATGGGGGAGTCCAATTCCTTAATCTCCTCTACACTTGCCTCTGTAGTTCCCACCAAGTGAATGGATGGGACTATGCAAATAAGTGGACTTACATGACACCAATAGCAGGGAAAGGTTAGTGTTAGAGACCCCCTTATGGCTATCAAGATGGGCTTTGCGATAGCAGCAGTGAGAGAAATCCCAGCTATTTGAAGTGGTGCACATTCCAGATCTCTGTCCAAAAAAGAAAAGGCTGCAACCAGAGGCACCAGAGCCCTGAGCAAGGAGGTCCTGAAACTGAGCAAGTCAAGACCATGAGATGGAGAGACGGAGTAGTAAGTTGACTTCCTAGCTGATGGACACAGAGGCCAAGGGGCCAGGTTGATGAGAGGATGTTTACTGCAGGAATAATTGGCTATTCACTGAGAGGTGTTCTGTGAACCAATGACAGTATCCTTATTGTTTTCTGATATTGGCTTGCCATAATCTACTAACTCCCATAATAAACCTTTATCCTTGTGTCTTTGAGTTATATGTGACCATTGCAATGAGTTATCAACAACAACATAGAAATAGATGCTTCAGCAAGAATGGTTGGTGCCAGTAGACAAAGAGAAAGAAAGGATGGAGGCATGTCTGCCTTAGTTCAGTTGAAAAATTGACCTCAGATGTATTTTCCTCCCACACTACTCATACAGGATTTATGCAGTAGAATTACTCTATGAAATGTGTCATTTGATTCACTGGCTGATATTTTTATGGATATTGAAATTCCTTGTCACAATACAAGGAAAATGAAATATTTAACAACCTCAATCTTTTTTTTTTCATTTTCAGTAATGCTGTCCATTGGTCTAGTTGTTAAGATTTTATTTTCTTCACTCTGCCCCTTAATTCATATAGAAAGTTATATCCTTTGATATTCACCAGCAAATACTTCAAGTCCTCCTTTCTTTCAGCATCAAATGTTTGTCATCTGCATATTGCAGGCTGTTAATTCGTGTGGAGAAGGGATATAACCCTCATATATTTCAGGATAAAATTTTTAATCTGAAAATATCTCCAGGGCAATTTTTTGTTGTCATTGTCAGTTACCCTTGAATCAAGCACATAGAGGATGATGTGCTGCAAATTAAAACAGCTCTGTAGGGTTTTCTAAACTCCAATATTAACAGAAAGATCGTCATGTTTTGCTTTCATGGCATCATTGGTTGGCATTAAGACACAAACCTTTACATCAACAGTGATTGATCTGTAGACTGCTAAGTATAACAAATTTTTCTGTTCACACTTAGAAGAAAGTTTGACTTCTGTAACTTCTTTAGTTTAACTTACATTGAAGATGAATTTCCGAGTTTGAGTGTCATTTCATTAATGGTGAACAATCATATATACACACATAGGTGTGTATATATATATGTGTATATATATATATATATATATATATCTTCTCCTCATTCACAGACAATCTCATTGTCTGAAAGTTCACATTTGTGATGATAGTAAAATATATGCTCTGTGACTACCTTTCTCATTAAAAACTTACATTTGGCTGCGGTGAATATCTATGTATGATGCAATTATAGCACTAGCTATGTTGCTTAAGATTATGTGTCAATGAATCTGATGGTCAAGTTTATATGTCAGTCAATCAGTGGATTGGCAGCTATATAAAGAAGCGGCCATCCTGCATTTTGTCATCTTATGTGTCCACTCTCTATTTTGTTATCGCATCAATTGTAGCCTAAAGACTTGATCTTTGGTCCCCCTCATACCACCAAGTGAGAAGTTTATATATAAACATTTGCTATATGTCATTGAGCTAGTTCTGACCCTTATGAACCCTTAGTCCCATGTTAAAACAATAAAATGCTACCTGGTTCTGTGCCAAATTTATAAAGATTGTTGTATTTGAACTGAGTCAAATTTTAGCAGTACTTAAGATATTTGTGGAAATAATCTATTTTAAATTATAACAAAATCCACTTACATGGAAGTCACTTTTGAAGAAGCAGGGATCTAGAGTGGTATCTGTTTTTATCTTTATATAGTTTTAAATTAAAGAAAGCAATTGTTGCTTGCCCATCATACTTAAAAACGGTCATCAAAAGCTCCTCCAAGAATTCTGGAGCCTTCTTTGCTTTGTTCCGTATGACACTCACAGCAGCTGCTCTGTAACTGGATAAATACCTGAGCCTTCAGACAGGAGGCTGACGAAGGCAACCCCCTAGGGTCGCTTTATTTGTTGGCTGCCTTACTGATTATCTGCTATGCTGAAGACACTTCTTTAATAATTGATATTCCTGAGAGGGGTTTGCTCTTTAATAGCATCATAAATGCAAATAGAACTGAGACTCAAATACTTGCATATCCACTTATGTGGCTCTCAGAGCCCTGTAGGATATTAGATAGTTAATGAAATCTGTAATGGATGGATCCTTGCATTGAGTATTCTTTAAAGTTTGTGCAGATATGCACAGAGACAAATAAAACCTAACTTTTGTGAATGGAAACAAGAGACACAAATAACTACAAGAATTGCTTTTCTTGAAAACAATTATGTGCAAATATCTCTAATTTTAAAAGTTTCTCTTTTTCTCTATGAGATGAGAATATTTTTGGAATTTGCATTATATTCCTGGAAAGGATAAATAAAGAAGACTAGTGTCACTTACACAAACTTTTGATGTTTCACCTATACATTATTATTAATAATAATAATTGTTCACTAATAAAAGAACTTTATTAAATATAATATTGTGAGCACTGCATGTTGCAAATGGTAGAGAGGCAACAGAAAGGAGGAAAACCCTTGACAACATGGACTGGCACGGTGGTAGCAGCAGCAATGAGTTCAAACATAACCACAGTCGTGAGCACGGTGCCGGACCAGATGGTATTTCTTTCTGTTGTATGTTGGGACCCTATGAGTCATAAGTATCTCAGTAGTACCTAAAAGAAAAACCGTAAGTATTGGTGGGGTAGTGGGCTAGGCAATGGATTGCTAATACTGTCAAAAATTTGAAATCATGAGCTGCTCTGATGGAGGAAGTGAGAATTTCTACTGTTATAAGGATTTACATTCTCAGAAAACCACAGGAGACGTTCTACTCTGTCGTAGAGTGTCACAGTAAGTCAAAATCAACCTGATAGCAATGAGTTTTGCCTATTTATTCAATATATTGTTCTCAATGTGCATGTCTTTGGGATTTTAATTCTTTTCTCAGTGTTTCTTAACTAGCTCTTTGCTTCTAAAATAAATTCTGAGGTTAATCCACTGATGCTTTCAAACCCCCAAATAGTTCCCTTGGCTATGTGAAATCACAAGTTAATCTAATTATCAAGTAAATGAAATTCAAGGAAATGAAAGTGCCTCTCCTCCCAATGAATGCTACTTAGATTTGAAAGCCTGCACTTGGTGATTAGAAAGCATCAGCTTTTCCCCTCCTTACTCTACCAATTCCACTTCCACTCCCTGGATTCATCTCCTGACTTTCCCCCTCATCTGTGATTCAATGGGAAGCAAGGTGAATGGGAGTAAGGGATGTAGCCTAAATCTATTTTCATTTGATATTGGTTTTCTCTGAGTTGATAGATCATCAAAGCTGACTGCTTTCTCAAGTAATTTTCTCTGTTTTCCAGAGACTTCCTCTTTGGAAAGTTCAATTGTAGCAGCTACTTCCTTATTAAAGTCTCCTTCAATTGACTTTTAGTAACCCACTTTGCCTCAAGAGCTCAACAATGGTTTTTTATAACATTTTACCACCCTAATTCCACCACACTCAAATTAGTGTCAACCCTAAATAGACAACCATGTATTCTATCCAATTTTGGTTGAACTGAATAAGGTCTTTTCAAAAACTGGTAAGTTCTCTTATGGCCTATATTAAGTAGAGGAGAAACCTGTGCTTTTGGTCTGTCTTTTATTTTGCCACATCCCATAGTTAATGATGTTACCTTCACCTTTCTCAGACATTTCCCAGACTCACTTCTGTAGACTTTAAGTGGTAGTCTTATAATTTTACTCTTTTGCTAAGGTTTCAAGTAAAAGTGGGAAATGTCATAGAACTCCAACTCCAACAATTATTTCACTGTAATTCTATTTCCCTCTGTAACTGTCCTTTCAATATTTCTGGCTCGCCTCTCCTTTCAGGTGACACTTCTGTTTTGTTGTTGTTGTCAATGGGTGCCTTCCAATCAATTCCAATTCATAAGGACCCTATGGATAACAGAAAGCAACAGAGAGCCTAGCCCCTAGGCTGTGCTCACAAATGATGCTATGTTTGTGCTATATTTGAAACCATCACTTCTGAGACAACATCAACCCACCTTTTAGAGGTTTTTTTTTTTCTTGGCCATCTAGTCTATCAAATATGTTGTCATTCTCCACACACTGGATGCTCCTAATTATTTTTTCAGAGTAATTTATACAAAGTCTTGTCATCTTTCTTTTAAAAAGTATTCTTGCTATACATTCTCAATGATAGATTTATTTTGCATATTCTACCCCAATATTCAGATGCATTAATTCTTCCCTTATCTTCCTTCATTACAGGCTACATTCTTGCTGCAGGAAATTCAATGCAGGATCCATGCAAGCAAGAAGGAATCAAAGGATAGGGGCCAGTTATCAAGAGCATTTCTTTTTACAGATATCTTGTATGTCATGCCCTCAAGAAGACATCATCAGGCTGAGACTCAAATTTATCTCCCTATCCAGGAGAATTCTCCAAGTCAAGATGACACAAAACAGAAACATTGTACGTGCTTTGAGTCAAGCACAAGTTTATTAGTCTTCAAAATGGCATCTTTGCTCTTTGATGCTTTAAAAAATCTTGTGCAGCAGGTTTTTCTAATTTAATAAGTTGTTTGTTACCTCCACTGCTACTATTGTTATCCTACAACTCTCGATTAGTTTATCATACTGTTTTAGCTTGTGTGTTGCTATGATACTGGAATATATGTCACTGGTATTTCAAATACAGCAGAGCCACCCTAAGTGAACAGGTTCAAAGAATTTACAGACTAAGAACAGACAATGGAGAAGGATCTAGCTCCTCACTTTAGAGAAAGAAGCTGAGAAGATATTATGTATATCTTGAAGAGTTTTCATACACTGAAAACATAAGCAAAGGAATAAAGAATGCTGTCTCAGATTCTGCTAATAGATGTGCCTGTCAAGTCCCAGGGTACTTGAAATGTGACTGAACAAGGGACGATTTCTTGGAAGGGAATCAATTTGGTGACATAAGCCTGGTAAAGCCTCATTCTCATGTGGAAATAGACTCTTCAGGATATTCATTTGTTGTTGGGGTAAGATTCAAAGTAGAGAGAAACAATGGGGGGGGCGGGAATCTAGAGAAGGCAACTTGGAATATAAAAAGTATGAATGTAGGAAAATTGGAAGTCATCAAAAATGAAATGGCACTCATGAAGATTGATGCTTTAGGCATCAGTGAGCTGAAAGGAAAAAAATGGCTATTTTGAATCAGAAAATTATATGATTTCCTATGCCATTCCTCCTACAATCCAGAGGAATAGCTTGGCATTTATTGTCAGAAAGCATTTTACTAAATCCATTTTGAAGTACAATGTTATCTGTGACCAGATTATCTATATTCCTCTTCAATAAAATTCATTCAATACAATTTTCATTTAAATTTACACATTGACCACAGAAACTAGTTGTGTTAGGCACATAATCTCGTGTCAACTTGTGAAGGAGTGAAGTCTAGACTGTCAATCAAGAAGTACAGAGATAAAAAGCTCAATGGAGGTGGGAAACATACATACTCTCTGCTACACAGTCCTATTGACAAGACACATGTTGACAGACTGAAGGAGCCAGAGCCCTAGAGCAAGAGGATCCACGTGGAGACTCATGGCAGCATTGAGATTCTTCCACTGCCACTGGATCTACATGACTTTCGATCCCCTGAACTGTGATTTTCCTGCATGAGTGTGTGAGTCTAAAGAGGAATTTATGGACACATTTTGGACCTATGGGATATTATTGGACTTATGGACTTGCGATGATTCTTAATATACAATCACCCTTTTATATAAAGCTCTTTCATTTACCTATCTGATTGTCTCCCTGGATGTGTTTCTCTCGTCAATCCAGACTAACACACTAGTGATAAAGACAAGGCTTCATTGTGTTTATTTGGAATTTGTATGTGGAAAGAGATGCATTTGTGCAAAAAGAACAACAGAATATTGCACAGTTTGAAATCAGGAAAAGTATGTATCAAGATTAGAGCCTTTCATCAAAAAAGTTTAATCTCTATGCTGAGTAAATCATCAGAGCAAGTGGTTTATATGAAGAACGGAGTGGCATCAGGATTGGATGAAGGTTTATTAACAGCCTGTGGGATATGGATGAGACAACTTTGCTTTCTTCAGTGAGGAGGAATTGAAGCACATGGTGGGAAAAAAGGCCATGGAATTTACAGCAAGACTTTTTTTTTTTTTCATGACAACAATACATAAGTTCACTTTTGAAAGATTTTTTGTAAGAATTTCTCTGGAAACTCCTTCAACTTTATAGCATTGATCTTGCACCTTCAAAGTTCTTTGTGTTTTCAAATTCAAAGAGCACTTAACGGGACATCTTTTGAGTTCCTCAAACATCCCACACTGTCATTTTGATGTGGTGTCAATGAATGAATAAAAATCCAATGAAGAAGAATCAGAGTGGACACACTAAATTCAGCAGTATATAAGTCTAGATGTAGACTTTGTCTAGAAATCATAGTATCATATATTGATACCTTTATGTTATAAAATTTTTATGGTCTTATAGTGATATTCTTTCATTATTTTTATTGTATACATACAATAAGAAATGTTAAGAATTTTACACAAAAAATTCTTTATCTTAAATTCCATTCTTCCCTAATCTTTCTGAAGCCGTCTCATGTAAGTAATTCATTTTTTCACCTCAGGTTTTTGAGAGATATTTTCCCTCCCATAGACAAAAGAACTTCAAAAAGTTTGAGGGAAAATTTCATGATCTTTAATTCCATTTCAATTCATAATGCCCAAACTTTTCAAAGCTCCCTCCTTTAGCTTTGTGGTGGAGATCTTAATAACTGGATAAAACTGAAGGAAGATCCTCAGCAATATATTGCTGTGTCAGAAGTTTCCATATATTCTTAGAAGTACGAATTTTTAAAGTTCTTGTCTTTTTGTACTTCTTTACAGAAAGAGAAGGCTTGTATGTGTATTAATTATTTATTCTATATTGTTGGCCTGGATAGACACTATACACTGAATAGTTGTCTAGTCCTTATACCACCTAATCTACTGGTAGGGTCTACTAAGATATAAGTGTCTTGCATTGTATTAATCAGAACCTATCATTGGCCATTTTCATCCTACTTATAACAACCCATGCACAATAATGGAAAATGCTGCCAGTTCCTCAAACCAATCTCAAACCTAACAAAAACTTTAAAATACCCTATGATTCACCTTTTGTTCTTTAGGGAACAAAAGCACATCTTCAAAACATCAAAACTTGCACATAATTTGTATCTTTTGGATTTATGGCAAAGTATGTTTTAAGAACTCTTCAATTAAAAAAGTGCACAGACCTTAATACAGGATCTTATTTCTAACTAATTTGAAATCTTTGGGGATTTGGGTGTTTTTCATTAGCACATATTGAAAGATGATTAAGGAAATGTGAAAATATTTATTAATTTATTTGTCTAATTGACTATTTTTCCAGATTAAAATACAGGGAAAAATTAAAGTGGCTTATATAAGGTACCTCCCACATGCTGATTGCACATTGGTTAAGCACTGCACCTCAAAGACAAAGGTTGGTAATTTAGCCCACTATTCTCTCCAAGGAGAAAAAATAAGGCAGTTTGCTTCTGGAAATATTTCACACTTTGGATGATCTTGGGAGCCTTACAGCATTGTGTATGGTCTCTAGACATCAAAATCAACTCAACAGGAACGGGTGTAAGTCGATATGTGTAAAATCACCTGTGCCCCATTAGGCAATTTACATGCTCAAGAAGCATATTTTCCATTACAATTTAGAAATAGTCCACACAAGGCCCCTTCCTATTTCTTTGATCAAGCGGAGTTTCCAGAAGAAGGACAAAAATGTTAAAAGGGAAACCTGAGATGTAATGATCAGAAAACTTATTATAATTATAATTGACCTGTAAAGATCCTAATGGGATGTTAAACTTTGAAACATGTCAAGCTCTTTCATTTTCTTTTAACCACGCATGTGTGAGTGAGAAGGCAGAAAGTTCTTTTTGCAGGTATCCACACCTAGTGCTTCAGATTGTTTCCATTGCATACACACACATGCACACATACATGAACACACATACATGCACACACATACACACAAAAAAAACAGCAAAAAGAAAATGCACTGAGGTTTCTAGTCTTTACAGAGAGTTGAACTAAGTCACCAAAACTTACTTCCAGCACTAGATTTGGTTTTAAGGCATAGTTTTTAATCTAGGTATATGACAAACTTCTATAAATCTGATCACCATTTTTACAAAGCAGACTAAGATGGCAACAAGTTGTACAAATCCAAGTTAGATGGAGCAAGCTCTATTTTAGAGAAAACAGCACTAAGAAGCCAATCCACAATTTTGTTCACCATTACTAAAAAGGTGGGGTCTTTTTCTATCTCAGAGTGTAGATCTCAGATAGTCAAAGTATTAAGACATATTATGGGATAATTCTGACTGAGGGAAAAAAAATCAACCTTGACAATAACAACAACAGCAACAAACTCATTTGGACAGCAAGCTGTCATTAGCAATATGAACCAGAATAGCAGAAATGTTACCCAGTGCATATGTAATACTCCCCTGTGTGTTAAATCTTTAAGAACAGTGCTTATTACCCTAACAGGAATGAGAGATTGAAGGGCCTGCTGTTGTTCCATATTTTCATTCCATTAGCAAGTGACATTATTCAAGCCTCATTATTGCTCTTAATGAAGCTCTACACTAAAGATAAACATCAAGTCAGTATAAAATATTTGAATGAGTTCTTACAATGAATTGAATTTGGCAGAAGGCTGGGGAGAATACAGGGCACAGAACAACATTCAAGTATCTTAATCTCCAAAATAAATGGTAATACTCCTTACTTAATATTTGTCTCAAAATGATTTTGATATAATTTAATATTTGTCTCCAACTGGTTATATTAGCTGAGCCATGTAATTCTTTTGATATTTCTTCAAATAAGAATTTCCTGATAAGATTTGTGGATAGGGCAAGCATAATAACCTGTGTTGTAGCATCTATTTTAACTCATCTTGGCTTCAATTGATTGAAGTGCGATGCTGTGATCCATAATAATTGCAATTGCAAAGTTTTTGAAAAGTGGTTTTCAGCCTTCTCTTCCAAGGCACCTCTGAGTGGACTAAAGTTCCACCTTTTTGTTCGTAAGCAGGCATTTTATTAGCTAAGGTAGTTTCTTGAATTCCCCAAAAAACAACTGATAGGCATGCTTACTCAGGAACTATAAGGATAAAGAAAATAGTACAAACTGTGCAAGCTTACAAAGTTAAGTTGAAATGTATTACTCTGTGAACTTTTCACCAAGGAATAAATACATAGAGTCCCATTAAATATTTTATTGATTGATAATTCACATATACAAATCAATAGTTCAGTAACACCAAAAAGCTGTACAGTCATCACCACAGAGTTAGACCATATTCTTAATTCTTTTACTCATTTTTATCCACTCTTATTTTCCCCCAATTTTCACTGACATACCTGCAAGCAATCATCAATCATGTTACTATCCCTGTAGATTTATCTATCTTGGATTCTATATATATAAAAACATTAAGAAGAAAATCTAGCAGATAAAACCTCAATGAAAAAGAAAGGAGAAAACATTAAAAGTGTAACACATTTACAAGGGATCATATGGGAGCCCAAATGATAAGACAATAAATTTTAATCAAGCTGTATCTGTAATAGTCCATTTTCATTGCATGTTGCATATTTGCAAAGCTATTCACATTCCTGGTCTAGATTAGAGAGGATTCACAAGACATATCCTGTGTATTTTCCCTTCACATTTGTTGTTTCCGTAGACTCAAGCAGTTTTACCGTGGGTCAAAATGGAGATCAAATAATTAGATGTTACATTGTGCCTACATTTGCCATAATTGACTTCACGATGCTCTTGTCTGATAAAAGCACTATTCACATTCATCAGCTCTGGTGAAAGTGAAATCTCCAGTGACTTAATCCATGTGTGGACCCTGCAAATGAATTTGGGATTTCCACTGTCATAAATGACTTTTTTGTCCTAAGTGTTCAAAATTGAATCTGTGATTCCATCCCCTCCTTTGGGTTTGGATTTCATTGCTTATAATCATTGGGATACAGAGGCCATTGTGCTTCTTCCATGTGGACGTACATAAAACCTCACTTAGATGGCTGCTTGTTTGAAGACAAACCCTTAAGACCTCAGATGCTTTTCCTTCTAATATTTGGCACCATCTAGTTCCTTCATCACAGTTTAGAGTTCCACTTTTATATGTATCCACAAAAAACAAACCAAAATATCAAAATATTCATGTATAAATACAGACTGTATAAGATGCAATAGAACCACCCATGGTCATCCAAATTTGTAGGAATTTATGGAGTAGACTCCTACATTTTTTTCTCATGTAGAATGGCTAAGAGTTTTTACCCATTCATGCTTCAGTTAGAAGCCAATTGGTTACTCACTATGCCATCAAAGACTCCTTATATGTTCCTAAAATTATATGCAAATAATGATAAGATAAAGTCCTAACTAACATTTTTTAGAACTTCCCATTATCAAATTTCAAAAGAAATATACAGTAAGTTAACATACGTCAAATAACTTCTTTGGAAGTTGTTTTATAAAAGAATGTGGGAGTTGGAAATGAAGGAAAGGTTGATCAAGGGAGTATTTAATGTCAAGAAGTAGATGATAAATTATTTTTATTAGGATGGTATGCGATTTTTATTAAGGATTTCAGTTAGACCTTCTTAGGGAAAACCTACATTGTGAACAGAATTTATCAGGTTTGCAATGTAGGACAAATTTGGGGAAGAAACTGTGAAACTGCAGGTTGAGCAAGAATGTAAGTGAAGCTGAGTCAGTAGGCCACGGCTCTCTTTCAGCTGGCTCACAAAACCTAGGGCCTTCTAAAAGCTAAAAAAAAAAAAAAAGAAGTGTTATTGATTGACTGTGTTCCCCAAAAAGATATGTGGAAATACTAATCACTGTGCCCCAAAAGGTTGCCTGATTTGATCTTGTGAGACCTTTAGCTGTCTCATGGCTGCACTTCTGACCAATGGAACTGTGTGATAACAAAGAGGTGTGCTTTTTTTTTCTGTTAATTTTTGGTCATTTGTTACAGAGATATAGAAAATTAATACGGTTGTCATAAAATAACATTTTAGTGAAAGGCTATAAATATTTATAACCATTTAATTAATTACCTTTTGAGGAATAATGGTTCAATGTATTATAACACAGTACTTGATATACAACATCTATAATTATAAATAAAATTGATACATAATTGTGAGGAAATGAATATTATAAGTGATAACTCTGTGTTTAAAATGCTCTTTATTTTTTGTGCTCTAGTCTGATTTCATACCAGGCTTTTATTTGTCATATGTAGTCATTTCTTTTCAGGAGTAAGGTTAGATGTCATCACTTTCTTTTTTAGTTTATGTGTTTTATGCTAGTGCCTAATAGTAAAGATTATATAGTGCGATGAATTTCTAATTAAAATGATTCAAAGTAAAGGCAAAGCAGATGGGGATTTATAGTATGTTTATTATTGCCACTCTATTAAAAAGTCTGTTTTCTTTAATTTGATATTCAATTTGTTTCTATTTGAAAGTTTCAGAGGAAGTCAAATAAAATTGAAATGAATTGGTAAAGCTCATCATGTCTTCTCTTAATGTTCTTGGCATAATTGCCCACACTTTAATCTGATCTCCTTTAAGCCTATATTTATTATTAACTTTAAATTGTATGGTAATTAGGTTAATGGCATAAGAGCTGGACAAATTAAGATACTTTCACTGCAGGCTTTCAACTTGCGTCCTACTGTGTGTGACTCAATTCATTATTCTTTTTGATTACAGAGAATATATCAAGCTACTGACCCATGGATTTTTAAATAAAATCTTAGCTGAAACCATCCCTCCTGATGTTTGAAATAAATATTTTATCAGGTATATTAATGAGCATAATTTATTAACCAATGGCAAATATTTGGAAAGGCTTCGCATATTAATACATTTTGCAGAAGGTTGCCCTGCTGGGAAGATAGAAACTTGGAGGGCTTGTAATGAGCTACATATTCTTGTATTTGGTTCCCCGAGGGCAAAAGCCATTATCACATCGTGATTGTTAAGTAATTTTATAAATGTGGGGTCTTGAAGAAAGTCCCTACTGAATTTAGTTTCTAAAAAAAAGGGAAAGAAAGAAGCAGTCCTGAAACAAGCTGTACTTTTACTCTGCACTTTTTAAATAACGGTAGATCTGGAGTGAAACTAAACTTACTTTTATAGAACAAAATTCTGCCAATCAGAACAGTAATGCTACATTTTCGCTCAAGTGCTTATTTTCCCTAAATGCCCCCTTTCCAGGTTGACACTCCGCAACCTTGTCAATAATTGGATTCCTCCTTACTAAAACCCAGTGCAGTAAGCAAGAGACACTTCACTTGGCAGAGAAATCAACACTTTGCAATTTGTATGGTCTGGAAATAAATTAATGAATTTGAGTTTCTATTTGGGGGATTCTTATTTTTAATTGAGATTTGCATTGGTTTATTATTGTAGTATTATAAAGTGCAAAACTAATTAATGTAAAACATCATTTGGTGTATTGGATGTCACTGGACTTCCATTCATTTTTGCACTTGCATTACATTTAAATAAAGAATATGACGAATCTTCTTTTTGTAGAAAGTGTCCAAACTCACTGACTACGCCTAGCAGCCCTATGGGACCGGGTAGAACTTCCCCTCTCAGTCTGCGCCTTGGGGGTTGTGAGACTGTCTCGCTGTACGGGAGTTGAAAGCCCCATCGTTCTCTCCCTGCACCAATGCTGATGGTCTTACACTGCTGCCCTTATGATTAGCAGCCAGCTAGAAACAACTATGTCACCAGGATTCCTAAAAGCAGTGATATGAATTTAGTAAATATCTTAGTACCCCACTTCATCTAAAATGTGTTTAATCCAGTCTTCTCCCTCTTATAAAATTGCATAAAATATCTTTGCACTCTGTTGAAAATAGTAAAGTGAAATCTCACTGAGCTGACACGTGCAAATGTACATATGACTCACACATCTCATCCCAATTCATGAGTAAACGGAAAAGAATGCACCATGGGGTACCAATGTTGCAGACACTCACTTTCCAGAACCAAGTCCTGAATTTGAACTGTGCATTTTAAAGTATAAATTTCATTCTTTTTATTTATCAGGTTCTACTGGATTTGTTTGGAATTTTTCTCATCAATATTATCACAGCAGCCTTTAATATGAAATTCTCTTAGACTTTGAAATGACACAATAAAACACAAATGGCACAACTGGGTATGCTACATCATATATACCGCTCTTATCTTGGAATAGGAACAAAAGTCTTAATTAATTAATTAAAAGGAGGCCAAACAGCTTATATATGGATGATATCAGGACACATCTTTGCAATATGAATCGTTCATCTATATTTCATTACCTACCAAACATCTCTTTTTTGTTGATTACAAATTGTGAATGATCCAGTGAGTTGTCTCACAAAGCATTCTATACTTTTTTTTTGCTAGGTTCCTTTCTTCACAGCAATGGCCACATTGAGTTTCCAGATTATACTCATGATTATAGCATTTACTGTGGAAGTTAACAAGTGGAAATGCTAAGAAAGAGTTGTCCCGTCAAAGGGCAGACACTCTGCCAACGGCTTCAACTCAGGGGCCCTCAGCTCCATCTCTGAGGTCAGCAAACCCAATTTCCTCAATGGCATCTCTAGCGGCACCCTGTTCGAAGAGCCAGCCTCAGCTTTCCTTGCACTGTGGACCACCAAATTCCCTGCTCGGTCTCCTACTCTGGCTTCTGTTTCTTCTGCTGCTGCTGCTGCCACTCCATCATTCTGCTGAGGTCAATGCCATCTTCTGCATCAAAGCAATTCACTGCACAGGAATCCTGAGCTCCACCCCGGGCTCTTGCTATCACCTTCCTTCTCAGATAACTCGTTTTCAATGCAGCAGAATGACACCCGCAAAGGATTCGACTAATGAGCACTGGTAATTGAATTCTAACAGTATCTTTCTTCATTCCTGTACCCAGACTGATCTTTCCGTGGCAGTTATAGAGACTATGGCCAGAAGAACCTAATACAATAATCTACTGTAGGAGACCGGGTTAAAGGGGTAAAAAGACAAATAATACTGGAAGGTGTGCAATTTATTTTCTCACCTCTCTAATGAAAATTGGTCTTTTGACCAAGATGCAACATGTGATTTTTCTTAAGCACTATGTTATTTAATTCAGATGAATTACATACTGAAGTTTGATATGTTGCATAATTTAAGAGTAATGTGCAGTCGAACATTGTAAAAAAAAAGATAGCATCCATGTTATATATCTATATTGCGATACACTGATGACAAAGAAAGCTTCAAAGATGCAATCCCTAAGCTGTTCACTCAAGGTCTTTAAACTCATATATAGCAAATCATTGAAGATATTGAGTGACCAAAATTTAGTACTGTATTTTGCCAATATCTTTACCCATGGTTATACTTTGGGCTGCTGTTAAGTCAGCAGATGAAAACTATCAACTCTTATTCGAGAGAATGTCAAGCATTTACTTAAAAACCATGAACTCAGACACAGATGGGGCAGTTCTATGCTGTCATATAGGGTTACCATATTCAGAATAGACTCCAGGCAGTGAGTTTTGTTGCATTTTTATCGAGTGTGAGACGATCTGGAGGAATCCTGGGTTAGAAATTGGGCTGCAGGGCTGAGCCCTGGTGGCATAGTGGTTGTGCGCGGGACTGCGGCCCACTGGGATGGAGGTTCAATTCCGGCTCCCAGGAGCAAAGGCTGGACCTCCTACTCCCACCACCAGGGCAGTGATGCCTAAAAAAATAATAATAAAATAAAAAGAAATTGGGCTGCAAACTGCAAAGGCAGCACTTTGAAACCACCAGTTGATCGACAGAAGATAAATGAGACTTTCTCGTCCCATAAAGAGGGACAGCCCCAGACACTTACAGGGACTTGCTACTGAGTCCTGTACGTTAGCAATGAGTGAGAATCAAATCTGTGGAAGAGAATTTGGTTTACGGTGTTGGAAGGCATAGTGAAGCAATTCTCAACCTGTGGGTCACGACCCCTGCGGGGGTAGAACGACCCTTTCACAAGGGTCATCCAATTTGTAACTGTAGCAAATTTACAGTTATGAATTAGCAACGACAATAATGTTATGGTTGGGGGTCACCACAACATGAGGAACTGTATCCTAGGGTCACAGCATGAGGAAAGTTATAGTGGGTTATGCGGTGGCCTGTGAACCACAGGGCAAACTATTTGAAGCCGCTGGCATTTTCTTCCTGTAAAGAGTTACAGTCTTAGAAACCCACACGGTCCATTCGACATTATCCATTGATTCGCTCTGAGTCAGTATCTGTTTGGCACAGTGAGCTTGGTTTGGCTAGTATTTTGATTTCCCTTTTGACTTTATTCACTTTTCATGAAATTTATGCTATTCCTTCCCAATACCTTCCTTCAATCAATTGTGGTTCAGACATTTGTCTATGCTATGTGGTTATTTTCAATACTCAATTCTCAGTATCATCAGAAATGTCTTTAATCTTTCACAAACAATTTTTGGACACTTTAATCTTTCTCCAGACTTATTTTGCATTCCCTTTCAATTGCATCCCTGTTCTAATCAAGTTTAGACAGTTTTCTTTCTGAAATCCTTGAGCATATTGTAGGATGACATTTGAATCATCTTTCCAGTGAGCTTTAAAATAGTAGAATCTGAAAGTTCTAATATTTTAACACAATGCCACATATGTTCATTGTTTATGATCACTATTAGGTGAAAATTAGAGAAGTCTTTTTTTTTCATTAAATTTTCCTCTAGTTTACTTCTTTATGTTGTCTATAATCATACTTAGTGAAATGGTTCTTTTATGTTCATTGCAGTGCTGTGAACCAAAGATGTGGTAGGATCTTTGATGAAATATTAATCTAATTCAACCTAAAGTATCCATAGAAAGCATGATAAAATTATTATTTTGCAATCATAAATTGAATGCTGTGCTATGATATAAACTTACAAAAGATTCCTAATTAAATCAGAGAAAAAAATCAAATTTTGACTCAAAAATCTTACACTCTCCTTTTAATTTTTATCATTTTATATGAGAGCATGCCTGAAATCCTTTCTACTCCAGGAAGGCTGGCCTTATTTTTATTCCTCAAAGAAAGCGAGATCATTCTTATATAAGGGCTTGTCTCCACTGCCTGTGGTGTCCTTTTCCCTTATTTTTCTATGACTGGCCTTGTCATTAACCTGTTCAAATACATTCTCCTTTATTCAGTCCATCAAATAATTCATTCTCTATTACATTTTAAAAGAACATTTTAAGTTTTAATTATATGTTTACCATATTTCTCTAGATGGGTGCTTTTAAGGGTCCCTTTAGTATATATATTATATTATATTATATATATATATATATATATATATATATATATATATATGAAAATGACTAGCACAGGTGTATAAAGGAGCAAGTCCAAAGTCAAATTCAGGTAGCGTGTTAGTCTGGGTAGACTAGAGAAACAAAATCATAGACATGCATATGGATATAAGAAAAATGTTTATATACAAGAGGAATTGGACATTGAGAACGCATTCCAGCCCAGTCCAGTCCCAGATCATAAGTCTGATATTAGCCCATATTCCTGATATCAGTCTATAAAGTCTCCTTCCAACTCACAAAGTCACACGTCAGTGAATGCAGAGTCCTGACGCCAGCAGGGTTCTCCCCATGACTCCTGACTTTGAGGGCTCAGGGTCCATCAACAGCATCCAGTGGTGGTAGAAGCAACTCAGCTCTGGCAGGGATCTCCACATGGCTTCTCCAGTTTCAGAGGTCTGGTTCCATCAGGGTAAGGCCATGTGGCTTCTCTTCCAGCTCCTGCAGCTCTTTATACACTGCCATCTTGTCTTGATGAGATGAGATAGCTTCTCATCTCCACCAGGGAAATACCGCAAGATTTCTCAGATGTATTAGGAGAAACCCATGCCCACACAAAGACCTCATTGGCTGCTCAATGGCTATCTCCGGATTAGCAGGTTAAACTCCACCCCTACATCTCAATCATGAAATTTACATAAGCACATGACTAGCAAGTCCATGGGTGAGACGTTAGACTATGTATTTCTCCTGACTTGTATACCTGAAGTAGCTGATGAACACAAGATAATCAAGAGCACCCCAGGGTGTTAGCTGCAGGGGTGAATAAATCCAAAGTTGATTGGTCAGGCATGTGGTGGCAAATGGTACTGAATTTGAGATTGGCAAGTCAGACGTTAGGATTCTACAATTCCCAGGATTGACATGCACAATGGAAGGTTATTGGTTTACATCCAATAAACAGGATGTCTATAAGCCAGAGGCAGGGTTAAGCATGATGTTCCACCATGGCCACCTATATTAGAGGCCAGCCACACTCTTGAGGAACTTACTATCACTTAATTACATCACAGCTGTTCTCTGAGGAAGGATACTATAGAGAGCCCACACTAGTCTCACAACTGACTGTGATTATATTGTATTAAGACATAGGGGATTACTAGATGTTAATAACCTTACCACTGAGAATTCTGACCCAGCCAAATTGACACCACCCTGGCATTTTCTAGATATACAAATGCATTTATATATTCAATGACCTGGCCTCTCTTCAGAATTTCTAGACTGGAGATACAGGCATTAGTGGTTTCCAATCCTCTCAGGCAATTAGAGAGTCCACCTGAGTTTGAAACTTCTTGGGTAACAGGTGTTGCATGTTATTTCCTTTTTCTTTTTATATCATTGTCATGTTATGTTCTACTTGGACCTCCCTATTATAAGACATGATCCATGTGAGCAGTAATTTAGGTTGTCTTTCCCCCTTCCTATAACTATGTGTCCAGAAGAGTGCTTGACATAGCAGGCACAGAGAAATGCCTGTTAGTTGAACGAATACAGAAATGCAACATGGCTATATCAGGCTTGTAAAGATTTGCTACTTCATCATGGTATACATTTTATTTCTCATATTTGAATTTTAAGAATAGCAATTTCATCTAGTTTGTTACAATCAAATATTAAATATTTTAGAATTAATGATAAAATGAAATATGATTGCATTAACTTAGAAGAGTGATATGAATCATTACAATTTCTTGTTCGTGATAGAGAACATTCTGTCTCTGGACGCTGATGCCTTATGATGAGCATGAAAATATAACACAAATGCAATGATAGTTTGAAAGGAAGTTATATTACTATGCAGTTTCTGTTTCTGATATTCTGTTGTTAGTGCAATTAACTTAAACTATGACATCTAGTTATTGACTTATTAAAAGATGGTTTATCCTTCCTATACTTCACTAATACCTGAGTTTTCATGTACATATATGTGTGCCCTTTTGGGTGTGCTACATCAAGGTGAAATCCATGGGCATTTTAAATAATTCTTTATTAAGAACCATAAGTTATTTAATATGCTTTAAGACTCACAGTGAAAACTTAGTCAAAACTTTTCTTTAAATTTGAATTTTTGAGTATATTAGAAACTTTGTTATCTGGAGTCATACTTCATGGGGTTCAAATGCTGAAGGGCTTTAATTCAATTTGGGGAAAAAATAAAAATTGTATGCATTGAACAGAAGGAAGAAATACCCCTATCTGCTCTAATAAAATCTTTTACCATCTCTTCTTCCCTGAGGAGCAAGATATATATAATGATGAACTTTTGAGAATATTTATGGTGCACTTCTGTCTCCATGCTTTATTGCTTAGAGCAGGGTTAGCAAACTGAAATATGAATAAAGGTGGACAGATAATATGAATGTTTAAAATATGCCAGATTGAAAATATTTTTCTTTGTTTCCAAAAAAAAGGAATAAAGAAACAGAATAAAAATATTATCTTCTCTTGAAACATGTTACTCTCTGAGTCACTTTTTCCTTTTCCTGCTTATAAAATAGGTAAAGGTGAAAATAGTTTGTTTTCATTTTTACTATTAAAGATGAAGAGGAGAATGTCACAGATACTTGACCTCTGTGTTATTATAATGTCAGTAGGTGGTGAAGAAATCAGTATATTAACCTGTGGATCCCTATCAGAAACATAATGCCCCTTAGTCCCAGAGAAAATGGGTGCATATAGAGAGGACCAGATCTCTAAAATGTCAACGTACATCTTTGTAGAAGTAGAAGCTCTCATCTTTCTCTTGCTAATAACACTAAATTATATTTTATAATGAAGATAAGCACAAATCCTGTGGAAGATTCTCTGTGCTTGATCCATGTATGTATCTCTGCTGACAACTTAAAAGAGATTCTTGTTTTGGGGCATCACTGCCCTCTGGTGGTCATGGGATCTACTAAGCACTGCTCCTGAGAATCACCGCTGGATTTGAACCATCAACCACCAATTCCCACACTCAACCACTTATACCACCGGGACTCAGCCCCTTAAAATAGATTATTTACCTAAGTATTGTGCATGTAATAACTAGTCATGAATGGTAAATAAACAAATTAAATCTAAAATATGTAGCCATTATGCATAGTAAGCAGGCCTAAAATATGAAAATTGTTTTCTTTAAAAGTATATGACTTATTAATTTAAATCTCTGAAAAGGAGATTATAGAAATGGGAATTCACATCTAGACTGGGCAGTCACTCTTGACATTTTAGAGATCTTGTGATAGTTTGTGTGTGTATGTGTGTGTGTGTGCGTGTGCCAGCATGGCATTTGTAAGAAGATATGGGTGAAGCTTAGCCCATCAACCAAATGTCATTCTCATGCGGAAGTAGGACCAAGATAAAAGGTTCTCTGGAATTCAGTCTCTCTCTGCCTTGACCCTCCTGCTTGATGGACACTCTGAGTACTTCCAGAGCACTCTTATGTTTCCACTGGCCTCGGATCCACAGGACTTTGTACACACCAACCTGTATCATCCTGTGTTCTACATCATTGCATGTAACTGTGTGAGTCTGAAGAGGAACTTATGGATTTGATTTGAACAGGGGTAGAATGTTTTCTTGATACATATTTACTTTTAATACAAATCTCTTTCTTACACATATAGCAGTATCACTGGATGTGTTTCTGTTGTCAACCCAATCTAACACAGTTCTGATTAAAGGCAAGAAGCTATGGTATGGAATTAAGATTATGTAAAAATTCTTACAAAAATGGACTTTCAGCTCTGTTTAACATGTTTCTGTCTCATTTCATAATAGAATATTTGTGCCTAAAAAATAATTGTCCTTGACCAGGCGACCTTCTGACTTACGTCACTGGTATTTTAAATCCAGCAGAATCACCGATAGTGTAAAAGTTTCAGTGGAATTTCCAGAACAAGAAAGATTAGGGAGAAGGCATTTCAAACTAATTCCATTAGAGCTATTCAAGGAAAACCTTGGATAAACAGTGGAGCATTGACTTTATAGGGCCAAAAGATGAATCCCTAAGTCTGAAAGAAATCTTTCATCAGAGATCACCTAGTAGGATTTTGCAAGATCAATGGCTTACTCCTCAGAAATATTTTTCCAACAATTAAGCTGTGATTATACATGTCGAGCTCATGGATGGAATAATCATAAATCAAATGCAATATATTTGTAGAAAGCAAATATGGGGAAGCTGAATATCAATTGCTAAAACACAGCAAAGTACTGACTGAAGACAGACTTTTTCTTTTTTCTATGCATATTTGTTTTTAAGCTAAATAAAATGAAAACAAGTTCTCAAGCACTAAAATAGGTCCTTGAGTATATTCCACCTAAATTTAGAGATCAATTCAGCATAAGTTTATCCCCCTGAACACTAATGAGTAAAGAGCAGACAGGTTGTGAGAGGACATCCAACACAGAATACACGAGGAAAGCAAGATCTCATTTATAAAAGGATAGGAAGACAATTCAAGGGAAAGTTAGATGATTATCTGCAGCCTGCTCTTGTACGTGTTATTATTGTTTGGTGTCTGTCCTGTGCTGTTGGTTTGGACTCATAGCTAACTTATGCAAAACCCTGAATCTCTGGTCTTGTGCCTTTCTCACCATTTTTGCTATATTGGAAGCTATTGTGATAGTCATAATGTCAGTCCATTCTGTAATTGTTCCTCATTTTCATGGACTCTAATTCACCAAGCATGATGTCTTTGTTCGGTATGTGAGATAAAGTTTTGTCATTCTTCTGGCAGCCCATGGTACTCTTGACATTCTCTGGAGACTTCATAACTCAAATGTATCAATTCTTCTTCTGTCTTCTTGTTCTTTTCCCAGCTCTCCCAGGCATAAGCAGGCTTTGAAGATATTATGACTTGGGTCAGGCATAAGTTAGTCCCCAGAGTGATATCTCTATGCTTTAACACTTTAAGAAGTACCTATCACAAGATGTACCCAATGCAAAAAAACTTTTGATTTTTTTTGCTGCTTCCATGTGCATTGAATGTGTATTCTAGTAAAAGGAATGAAAGAAATCAGGAATAGAGGACTGAGCAGAAGATTTCAAAGGATGAGTTGAAAAGATAAACATGTGATCCTGGTTTTCCAGGCCATCATTCTAATCACAAATCCTGTTCTTTGTTTTTACTTTTTGCATAGGGTGAATGTGATGAAATCTAACAGAGTGAAACTGATAGTGTTCAGCCTCAGGAAACAGATTTGCCTGTTTTCTCTTAGCAAGGATGTGCATTTGGTCTATATGAAAAGGAGGATTATGAAGATAAATGAATAGGAATTGGATCCTTGCAGGTTTAGATGCATTTTCAACCTCAAGTCTCCTTTCTTCATAGCAGCCTAACATCTAACTACTGCGCCACCAATCCTACAGCCTCAAACATCCTATGGCTCACTTTCAGTGTCTAACTAGAAAGATTTCTCTGTGAGCAGATGCCTTGTGATTACTAAGTATTGGGAAGAGTTATAAACTTGTGTATAATTTCCTTAATCAGATATCAATATCTATGCATCCTGCTAATTGAGTTGCACTGATATTAGGTAGAATGCAATCATTCCTCTCTTATCAGCATGATTAAATTACAAACTATAGGCCATTTTGTGAAAATTAGTGTTATACAAAAATAGAGAATGATCAGTTCATATCACAAAATGGAGTATTACTTCACTGTAAGATTTCCAAAATACATCATTGCATCGTTGTTGAATTGCATTATTGCATTCCTTCCAAATTAATCTATGCATAACTGTAAAACCACTGAGTGTGTCCCCGAGCATTGGGACAGAGCCTTACTTGTACTCTAGCATTTGCTACTGACTGGTATGTGCATTGACACTATAGATGGGTAGTGATCATTTTTATCATTGCTTTTAGTATTAAATGTCATATAACAAGTATGTTAACTGAGTAGTAGATATAAAGTATTAAAAGTCAGACTAGGGCTGAGCCCCGGTGGCGTAGTGGTTGTGAGCGGGACTGCGGCCCACTGGGACGGAGGTTCAATTCCAGCAGTGGGGCTGGGCCTCCTACTCCCACCACCGGAGAGCAGTGATGCCCCAAAAACCAAAAAAAAAAAAAACAACAATAAAAGTCAGACTAAATAAAACTGTTTGTAATGCTATAAATTTAAGTTTAATGGCTTTCAAATCAGTGGTGATAAAATATAAGACTAAAGGTTATTTGCTGCTAAAAACAATAAGGGAAATTATTCTAACCTATAAGTATATATTTAGATAATTATTTTGCTGTGTGGAAGAGCAATAAATGTTTAAGAAACAGGTAATGTTTAAGGATAGCTTCCATGTTGATGAGGATTATGCTAATAGTAGTTCTGTAATTAAACTCACTTTATATTTTTTTAGTAATATGGTTTCCATCATATTGAAATATAATACTGGTCTTATTGTTAGCATATTTATATTTATTGTTCACCCAAGATTAAAAATTGGACCCTGGAATAAAACTTTAAATAAGTTGGGTTTGTATGATTTTTCTCAATGTCTATGTATAATTTTCTAATATTGATAAAGTGTCAGTTCTGCTGTTCAGTGTTTTCTTTCATTGTAGAATATATGTTCAACTTGATAGATTACTGACTTAATTTTCTCCATGCGTCAATGATATTCCTTTAAAAAGATCTGTTCTTTATAGACTCTGCTTATGAATATAAGCAACTGTCTAAACCCTCCTGTTTCTCAATAAGTATCTGTAAATAATCAGTAAAGAAAATAGAAATTTAATGAAAAATATGACGGAAGAGACTGTAAGAAGGTCAGTGCTAGTAATTTTATAAAGAAAATGAAGCAATTTTTCACTTCATAGTTTCCTGATATAAAAGCTACTTTTTTAAAGGAAGATTTCAGGAATAGTCATAGGCTATAACACACACCTGAAATATAGTTTTATATTTCTACAATAAGAATAACAATATGCTGTAAAACATTTTAAAATATAGAAATATTAGTTGTATACATATTTTCATGTACTGCAGTAAATTACATTGTGATCAGATTGTTTTATTGTACAAAATAATTATGTACATGTTGTTAATGTCCTCTTTACTTATAAGTTTCATTTTCCTATAATTCATATATCATACAATTCAATGTTTAAGTATATTAAATAGAGTTGTGCATTCATAAGCCCAATCAATTTTAGGGCTTTATTTTCATTCTTATTTTCATTATTATTAGCTCTCCATTTCCTCCCAACCTTTCCTGTCATAACCCTAAGGAACTATTAATCTAGTTGCTATCTCTATTGATTTACCTCTCCTGAATTTCATATCAAGAAATCAGTCATGTAAAAAGCAAAACAAGGCTGAGCCCCGTGATGTAGTGATTGTGTGTGTGGGATTGCGGCCCACAGGGTCGATGGTTTAAATCCAGCAGTGGCTCTCTAGGAGCAAGACTGGGCTTCCTACTCCCATCAGGGCAGTGATCCCCCCCACCCCAACACACACACACACACACACACACACACACAAATCCAAAACAACCAAAAAAAAAAAACACCCAAAACCCCACAAAAACAAATCAAAAAAGAAAAAAACAAAAGAAAAAATGAGATGACACCAAAAAGTACTGGGAAACTATATATAATAGACTAAAGCAACAAAGAACCTCAATCCAAAAGACAGCAAAATGTAATCAAAGTTAGAACAAGTTGAAAATTGTTGAAAAGGAAAACACGTGGTAAAAATTTTAATCTGCCTTAATTATTGTACCTCTGACCTTGGTGGCTTAGTGGCTACCCATTAGGCTGCTTACCTGAAGATCAGCATGTCAAAGCCAGCCACTGCTTGTGAGAAACACTGACTTTCTCCTCCAATAAAGAGTTAAAAGTGCAAAACCAAATGTACGGCTATCCAGTGGATTCCAACTCACAGCTTTCAGCTAAGAGCCACACTAAGGGATAGGGCAGAACTGCCCCTGGGGCCACTCACAGCTGTCTCACAAGGTTGCTGTGAGGCAGCATCTACTGGAGGACTGTGAGCTTCCAGAGCTTCATGAGTGTAGTGCCTCAGGCTTGGGGCTGCTGAGCATCAAGTTCAGCAGTGGGAAACCACCAGCTGCTCTGTGGGATAAGATGAGACTTTCTACTCCTACAAAGATTCACAGACTTGGAGAGCCAAGGGCGTTCATTCCATGACGGGTGCTGTGAGTCAGCATTGAATAGCTGTGAGTTTGGTTTGCATCTGCACTAACCCACATTCCAATGTACTGTTTGGGGACAAGATTATTTATCTCCCTGATCAATGGACCTAGGGGATTCAGTGGAGACTCAGTCCATTCGGGGACTCTGTAAATGACTTTAAGGCTTTCACTGTGATCCGTGACCTTCTGTAACTGGGTGCTCAGAATTTAAACTCTGATAGCGGCTCCTTCTTGAATGCTAGTTTGTTTCAGCCCATTGTCCAAAAGCCAAATCAGCTCCAGTTATATTTACTGGAAAGTCCATTTTGCTTAGTGGGGTTTCCAAATCTAATGATTCTGCGATGGTCTATGAAGAATAGTGGGTACCTCAAAAAGACAAAGGTAGTCTCATTTGTATACACAGCACACATGTATTCTTCCATTATTGGTCTTTATAATTAATGTCAAATAATTTTCTCAATGGATGTGTTGCTTCCTGTTTACCCACTCAAACAGGGGAAGCTACCTTCTTCAAGAAAGACGTGCCTCCCACCTCTGGACTTGAATTTCCAATAAAGTTCACTGTGTGCTCTTGGAGGAGTGTCTATGAATTGGGGTGACTATGAAATGCTATAGGTCAGGAACACATTGGTCTCTTTCTACCCATTACATAAAACCTTAATCACAGCTGAGATGAAATTTCTTTTGAAGAAGTGCTTTAAATGTGCACAAATGAGAATCATAAGCATTTTACAAGTATACTATCTCATTACATGGAAGACCAGTTTAGAAGATGGCACAAGCTTAATCAGATGCCTGACATTTTCCTGGTGTTTACCCTGATAGTAGTGATTTCATAAAATATTTGTTCTTTTGTGATTGAATTTAAGAATAATTATTTCAAGATGTATCCATAATATTCGACTTTGAATTTTTTGTATATGATCCCTATTGCATTTTTGAATTTCACAGTAATTCCTATTTTGTAGAGTTTTTAAAATCAGAAATGTTGAATATTGTCAAAAGCCTTTTCTTCTTCTCTTGATAAAATCACGTGGCTTTTAGTCTTTACCTTTTTTATTTAATAGATGGTATTTCTTATTTTTTTCTAATATTGAACCATCTTTGTATACTTGGTATGGATTCCACTGAATCCTGGTATATAGAAGGATAGGGTTATATGGCCAGAAAGACTATAAAAGCTAATTAGTCTACATAGCAGTACAGAGGGCTCAGTTAAACACATTTTCATTGAATAGCTAATACATTGAAGGTCCTAAAACTAACTTGGGCAGACTATTCAATGTTAAGGAAGCAGAAAGCAGAGTCTTCCTTAAGGCAAGAAAGGCAGGATGGGGCAGTGATAGTCAGCAGCACCAGGAATTTAGTGAAACAGACCCCATCAGATCTTGAACTCAAGTGATATATGTACCAGCAGGGGAGTAAAGTAGGCTGCAAGGAAACACAATCTCTAACAAAGATACAAGGATTGGTTCAGCCCACTGGTAGCACAGCAAATGGCTAAAGCAAAGAGCTAGCTTAAGCCAACAGCACACAGATTTGATCACCAGGGAGGAAGAGAGATGGAATGTGGTCTCAGAAAGTATTGACTTCTGTTACACACCAATCAAGCTGGGACCTGAATAAATTCTGCCCACATATTCCTGTAGAGGCCTAATTGGTACAATCAACCTAACTATCACAATCCACCCCTTGCCAACTTGATAGTAGTACACAATTATTTAGACATATGCAATTTGTCATATGTAGACATTTAGACATATGTAGACAATAGATATATTTAAACAATTTAGACATATGTAAATTAGACAAATGTAATTTGTACCTAAACCCTGGTACTGCAGAAGACAATACTAGAGGCACAGTATGGGAATAGTGCACAAACTGAATCCATTGTGGCAGTCATGAATCCCATGTCAGTTTCATGATTCAGAGAGTAGGGGTGGAGTTTGTCCTGCCAATCTGGAGGTAGCCAATGAGATCTCTAGGTGGGCATGACTTTCTATTGAGAATTCTGGGAAATCCGGCTGTATTTCCCAATTGGAGGTGAGAGACAGTCCCTGGGAGACGCTCCACTAACAAGACACAAGACTCACTCCCTGGGAGACATGGTAGCTGATAAGACATATGGCAGCATGCTGATAGACCCTGACCCCTGGTGGCTAGAAAAACCAGGAGGAGGCCCCTGTCAGTGCTGAGACACTTCTACCACAGAAGACTCTGCATCCACTGGCCTATGTCTGTCCTGGTGTCACTGCATGTGAGTCTGAAGAGGACTTATGGTCTAAGATTGGACTTATGGACTTGGACTGGACTGGGTCAGGTTGTTTTCTTAATGTTACATTCCTCTTCCTTTTATACATATACGTGTCTATGAATTTTGTTTCTCTAGTCTACCTGGAATAACACATCCATCATGCTGAGGGGAAACACAAAGGACAGGCGACAGAGTAGCAAGGGGAGCAAAGTGATAAAGTTCCTGGAGCATCGAAAAAGTACTTTGGAGACAGTGTGGTACCCCATCAGACTGGACTGGACAATACCCATAAAGGTCAACAAACTGACCTTGAATTATCTATCGGCTTTTCCATTTTTGTCAGTGTCTTTCTTTTTGTTATTGATATTTTGGATTTTGTTTTGTTGTTTTGACTTCCTTTGTTGTTTTATTTGACTTTGCCTGGTATTGCATGTCTATATAGATAAGATAGGTGGGATAAATAATTCAGATATGATAAAAATAGGACCAATGGTTCCCAGGGAATTTTGGAGAAGGGGAGGTGGGAGAAATGAAGAGGAGATGGTGGTGAAACCCACCCAGGGACAAGGAAACGACAAATGAACTAAAGTCAATGGCAAGAAGGGCCTATTACATTCTTATATTACTCTTGGGAACAGAAGCTGTGCTTCTGTAAAGATTGTTGGCAAAAAAATCCCTCCCAAACCCCAAAACATGTGCAACAATTTTAGGTGAAAACATGGGGGATCATCTTAAGTCAGAATCAGCATAAACATAATAGGCTATAGGCATTGATTAGTAATTTCTGAAAAAGAAAAATTCTTATTAAACTGAGTAACCAGTATTATATGTGGCTATCATATTCTATGCTTTTTAAAAGCACTTTCATTTGACCTTTCATATTTTTTAGTATATAACTGTTTGTTTTCGGTAAAGTATTTATTTTACTATAGCAATAAAGACTGAAAATACAATGAGAGAAATACTGTCTCTTCAAAGTAAAGATGACCAAAAGAATGTGAATGGATCAAAGATTTTGAATCTTCATTTGCTGTTTGGGCATGAGTTCATATAAGAAGGAACAGCTGAAAACATCCATTAATGGAATATGAAATATGTGATATATGAATAAATAAAGATTGATATCCCATTAATGAGTTAAGATTGACCAGTATTAGTCACTTTGCATGAGAAGATTTTACATTGTACTATTCCTGGAGAAATTCAAAAGAATGATTTGCATGCATCAAAATAAAGGAAATTCAGGTGGCCTAGTGGTTGTGCACGGAACTGCGGCCCACTGGGATGGAGCTTTGATTCCAGCTCCACGGAGCAAAGGCTGGACCTCCTACTCCCACCACCTGAGGGCAGTGAGGCCCAAAACAAAAACAAAACAAAACAAAAAGGAAATTTAAAAGCTGTCTTGGACTGCAATGCTGTGTGTGATAGGATGATATCTATACTCATAGAATTAAGTCCTTGGCATTCTATCATTTCAGGAGGGAGCATATGAACAAGATCAAATGGTACTGAAGGAAGATATTCAAGCTGCACTGAAAACATTAGCCAAAAAACAAGGCTCCAGAAATCTATGGCATTCTAATGGAAATGCTTCAGCAGGCTGATGAAACAGCGGACGCATTCACTGACCTATGCACGAAAATTTAGACAACAGACACCTGGCCAACTGCCTGGAAGAAATTATTATTTGTAGTCATTACAACAGAATGAACAACATACAAAACAACACAGAAGACAGCATGGTTAAGTCAAATTTTGCTGAAGATCATCCCAAAAGACCTGCAAAAATACGTTGACAAGGAACTGCCAGAAGTTCAAGTCAGATTCAAAAGATGACATGAGACAAGAAATATCACTGTTGGTGACAGATGGATCTTGGCTGAAATCAGGCCACACTAGAAAGATGTTTATTTGTATTTTATTGGCTATGCAAGGCTTTCAAGCTGTTTGGATCGAAGACACTATGGATAGCTTTGAGAAGTATGGGAACTCCAGAATACTTCATTGTACTTAAGACAGAATGTACAGAGGTCAAGAGGCAGCTAAATTAAGGGAATAGTATATGACTTAAAATCAGGAGAGGTACTTATTGACATTCAGTCATTTGAGGTATCATCTGATCAAGAAATCATGTATTGAAGGCATTAGTAAAATCAAGACTCGACAAAGAGGTAGAATACAAATAAAATCTATCAACAAGCTGCAAAAGCACTGTGACCACTCAGTCATCTGTAAAAAGAAAATTGGAAGGGAGTTTACCTTGTCATAAGACTGGACATTGTACTTATTTGTGCACATTCAACAGAAAGGTCATCCAACAGAAGAGGGAAACAGTTGAACATAATTAATATGACATTCATGTAAAATTTTGATGAAATTAATTCAATCATGTGTGCATCACTTTATAAACCATGATCTGTCAAACATTACAACTGGATTCAGAAATGCTCATGGAAAAAGGTATATCACTCCTGCTGTCAGATGGGTCTTGTCTGAAAAAAGAGATTATCAAAAAGATGTTTGCTCATGTTTTATGTTATGCAAACCTTCAAATATGTGGATCATAACAAACTATAGATATCACTGAGAAGCATGGCGTTCCATAACAGTTCATTGTGTTCATGTGGAACCTCTACATGGATAAAGAGGCATTCTTATGAACAGAACAAAAGAATGCTAAATGATTATAATCAGGGGAGGTTTACATTATAGTCATGTTCTGAGGTAGGTTTATTAGCAATTTAGTGTATGACTTGTGGTTGATTTTATATGAAGACTGTGGGAAAACAAAAGACCCTTAATGCAAACATGACACAGAATTCATAATATACCCTCAAGGGTTAATTTAATTCACTACAAGATACAGAGAAGCTAAAGTTAAATGTAGGTTTGACAGGGCTCTGAACTCTTACAATCTGGTTTCACTGTTAGATAGATTAAGTCTTTGCAATTGACAGATATCTTATGATTAGGTGCCATGAGCACGTTAAATTCAATGGATTATTAGAAAACTTTTCCGATGTATCCAAGCATTAAAAACCTCAGGGGCACAAATACTTTCAAATAATTATTCCTCTGAAAATAATAGGGTATAAAATGTGTTCAAATTCCAGATGGTTAGAACAAATAATGAGACATTAAGCCCAAAGTGGAGCGTTTTATTGGCGTTTGTAAAAGGAATAACAACTATTTTCTACCTCAAAGACAATTTCCTTTTATATCATTTATTATGACATAATCACCCTTTTTGGATTTTTGAAGCCTTTGCTCGTCTCTTGTGCCATATCATTCCACAGTATTATTTCTCCAGTAGCTTGTAATAAATGTACAGTATTCACTTCCAGATTGTATTGTTTATTAATCTCCTGGTAACTGAACTATTTGAGTAAAAGGAAAATAAAGTCCTAAAATAAAACCTTTAAAAATAAAACAGATAGGTATCTTTTAGATGGATGACTTAAACTGGCTCCCAAATATACATGTATGCAATTAAGTGGCTTAAACTTTATTGCTAAGATTCATTTTTAAAGGAAAGAACTAATAGTTGCTCTTAAGCAATGTGTGCATAGGATATTTCTATGACAAATTAACTTTTGCTATTAATGATCACTATCTCTTATTATGGAAACAATGTAATTAATGAGATACCTATTTAACGAAGTTTAGATGATTCCTTGACATTTTAGATGTCTGTCCCTGGTGACAGTGGTTAAGATATCAGACTACTAATTGGAATGTTGATATTTCAGACTTACCTGCTACTAGAGTGGAGAAAACTGAGGCTGTCTGCTTTCATAAGGATTTTATAGGTTCGGGTATCCAGAATAGGGTTTCTAGAAATAGGAATTGACTCAGTGATGATGGGTTTACTTTAGTTTTCCTTTTTTTAAAAGTAATTTTATTGTACAACTCTTATCTCAATCCTACATTCATCCACTTGTCAAGAACATTTTTACAATTCTCATCATCATCATTTTCAAAACATTTCCTTTACTTGAGCCCTTGGTATCAGGTTTTCATTTACTTTTGTGTATTGTAGATGAGTAAATGCATTTTAATACAGAATTAATAGTGAATGACAAATCAAGCAATATCTTGAATCCCACTGTTCAAAATGAAAAATTACTGGTAGCACAAGTTTAAGTAAATGGGAAGAGGAAATATCACTAGACAAACTTTTGGAAGAATAATGGGATACTGTCTTGGCAGATGTATAGCTAGAATACTTATCAGAATTTAGGATGTGTACATTGTTGCTTTTAGTAAAAGAGAAAAACAAAACTACTAATATTATGCATTGGCATTTGTTAAAATCTTGACCCTTAATTCCCTTCATTTCTTCAGATAATGAGGGTGTAAAGCAGGGTTCTTCAAACTATGGCCCACAGACCACATGTGGCCCACCAAGGCCATTTACCCCGTCTGGTGGGTGTTTTTGACATCACTCTCTTTCCTGCATAGCAGCCGACTCCTCCCAGGACCACAGTGAATTTGTTCACAGTTTTTATCAGTTTTTGTTTTAACTATAGTGCAGTCCTCCCATGGTCTGAGGGTCTGACTTGGCTCCCTGTTTATAAAGTTTGAGGACTTCTGGTGTAAAATAGTCATTTTAACAAGACACAAACTGATACTTTAGCTGCAGTCTGTATTTCATGTAGTCTTGAAACTTGATGTCTCTCTTCTTAATACTGTGAAAATGTCAATGCTACAAAAAGTGATCTATAAATATAATTAAATACTTATCCACTTTCCAACATTATTTTTAAAGATATGGAAACCTAATCACCCAATGTATATAGATAGGAAAGAAATCCTGGATAAGCCAAGCACTCTAGGAAGAACGAAAACAAGGTTTCTGCATAGCCACATGGGTTGTGACTTCTGTTGTGTTGGTCAAGCAGCCTGCAGTGTTGGTACATAGAAGTGATAGAAATACATACAAAAGGATATGAAATGAATCCACCCACCCAATGATCTTTGACTAAGTGCTAAAATAACTTTAATCTTGAAAGCAGAGTACTGTAAAATAATAATGCAACTCATTTGCAGAAAAATGTAACAGGACCCAAATCTCACACTATGTACTAACAGGAAATCAAGTTGGATCCATGTTCTACATATAAGTCTTAGAACTGTACAGATCATACATGCAAAATAGATGCAAACAGGATTCCCAATATATGGCATGAACACAATCAAACATTTTGAAAAATCATACAAGGTGGAGAAGATAAATTAGATCGTAAGGCTTTCCTAAAATTTAGCTACTTCTCTCCATCAAAGAATATTTCCTGAAGTGTAAAAAGAAAACACAAAGAACAGGCAAGGAAATGGCAATGAAATATCAGACAAGGATCTCATTTTGTAGACAAATTCAGCACCTCCACAAGAAACAAACAGAGCACTATGAAATTGAGTAGAGATGAAGCCATAGAGACAGTAACTGGATTAATGGGTTTCTAGGGACATGGACGGAGAAGTTGATGGGAAGTGGGGAGCTATTAATAAGGAGTCCAAGGAAGAAGAAAATGTCCTAAAATTGATTGTGGTGATGACTGTACACTCTTCTTGAAATTATTGAACCAAGAACTTGTACGATGTGTGGATTGTGTCCCAATTAATTTTTTTGAAATGAGCAGAGGGCATGAATAAACACTTCAACAAAGAGGATACACAGCTGTCCACCAAACAAGGACAAAGGTTCTAGGTCATCACCATTCACTCAATGCTGTGGAGTTAATTCCCACTCATAGAGACCCTATTTCTAACTGGTCACAGAAGAGATGTGGTCCTGTAGATTTCCAAGGCTGTAAGTCTTTAAGGGAATAGAAAACATCAACTTACTCCAGTGGGCTGTTGGTGGTTTCAAACTATTCTTGCCGTTAGTAGCCCGCCATGCAGCTCGCTATGCCACGGCAGTGAGATTTCCTAAGCCAAGGTTAATTGTTGCTGCTAGGTTCCATCAAGTTTTTGCACCCTAGAACCAAACCCTGCCTGCTGCCAGAATTAATAGCAAAGTTCAAAAAACCAGAAAGCAACACATACTAATAAGGGTGTGGAAAGACTGGGTCTCTCATACATTGGTTGAGGGATTGTAAAATGATGTAACCACTGTAGAAAATACTATGGTGCTTCCCCAAAAGTTAGAAATAGAAATGCCCTATTGTCCAAACATAGACTTAAACCAAAAACCAAAGTCACAGCTATTGAGAGAATTCTGAGGACCCTATAAATCATAGCAACCCTATAAAACTGGGTAGAACTGCTTGTTTCTGAAGCTGTAACTGCTTACAATTTGCAGTCCAACACATAAACTGACATCTCAAAAGATATTATGGCAAATGGGATTATAGCTAGAAAAGCTATAATAAGATGCCCTGCATATATATTATTTCTTTGCTTATTCTTGTGATATCTACCAAAGCTTATCTAACCATAAGTTCAGTACAAGTCTCTCTACCTTTTAATGCTCTTTAATTGTACATGCTTTATTCAATAAAATATAGAAATAAAATTCATTTGGTGTAATCCTGATAATTATACTTATGAAAAGTTTAATTCATTATGCTCTGAATGTTAAAAACAATAAAAAGAGCAACCATTTGACGTAGGCTCTTTTACTGATGGGGGAGAAGATATTTTAAATGCCTAATCTAGGCAGCAAATTCTATGTGCCTTTCCTCTTCTGAAAGCACATAAGATATAGGCTCTTTGGTATTGACAGGTAACAGTCCTTGAGAATATGTCACATTACTTAATGAATTTCTAGATTTAAAGCCAAATTTTGGCAAATCTATTAACTAATCATCATACTTTCAAATGATATAATTAATTATTCTTAATTTTAAGTAGTAATACAAGATATATATATATATATATATACATATATACACACATACATATATACTAGTTTATGGAACTATTTTGAAAAGTATTCAGCACAATATAAAATATAAGAATACTATAACTCTTGGGCTGAGCCTCGGTGGCATAGTGGTTGTGCGCGGGACTGCGGCCCACTGGGAAGGAAGTTCAATTCCAGCAGTGGGGCTGGGCCTCCTACTCCCACCACCGGAGAGCTGTGATGTGCCCCCCCCAAAAAAAAACCAAAAAAAAAAAAAGAATACTATAACTCTTAACCATTTTGCTTGGTCTGTAACATGCAACCTCCCTGACACTAGAACTCACTGTATTTTTTACCCTTGTGCTCTAACTTCCCCTTGCTATGTAGATGTAATAGGCTCACCATTTCAGTAATGAAATATTGCTTTTTTATTGCTATATTAACTTATTGTAGATTATATCTAGGATGTAGTAGAAATTGACAGGAGATCATTTTCATTTCCTGGCTGGTTTAGGCATAATATCTAAGCATACCATTTGACACCATTGTCATTGTTAGTGCCAGTACTCCCATCTGTGATGAACATATGATGTTCATCATCTCTGCGGGGAAATGACCCATACACTTGACCATCAACCTGAAGGCAATATGCAAATAGTTCTAGCATAAATGTTGAGTTCAACTAGCCAAAAGAATATGTTATGTGTGGAATGCTTATTTAAAAACAAACATTTTTCATATTTGCTATATTTAAGTTATTAGCTATTGGTATTATCAGTCTCAGTCTTACATTTTTTATAAAGCTTCTTTTGGTTGTATGAGGACAAGGGAGACAAAGACCATGAGTAAATCTGATTCTCACCACCCCATTTAACTCTACCCAATGATGAAACACCCATCTCTGCTTTCCAATATGCTGACAGGTATAGTAGGTGGCTGTATTTATAAAAGACTGTAACTAGTTGAAGTGTCATTGGCTATTTTTTATCAGACTTGTACTGAGTCAAACCATAAATCAGAAATGAGTAACATTTATATGTGGAGAACTTTTTAGTGATTGCATGCACTTTCTAATATGGTCTACATAAATATTTTTTAATTTCTTATAACAAAATACTCAAATACATATTCATAAAGGCTTATGCATTGTTCCTGTTAACAATAGTAAAGTTCCAAATTCTTGTTTCTAAGGAATGGATTCTTGAAAACATTATTTATTTATTATTTTGCATTCACATGGCAAGGCAATACACACAAGTTGGCAAATTAGCAATTTTTAAAATTTATATGGAAACATCTGCTCCCTGGGCAGTGTAAGGGATTTTTCCATGGCTCACACATCTTTCTAAACATTTTTTTTTTTAAAAAAAAACAAGCTGCTCTTGAAAACATTGCCAATTAGTTTAACTTCACAAAATGAATGACAACCTGATGAATGCCACCACAGAACACATCATTACTTGACAATTTGGCAGTTATAAAGGAATCCACAAAGGCAGTAATTAAAATTAGCAGAAAAAGGCAAACTGCCACAACTTGGTTTCTTCAGCAAAAACAGATCCTTATATGTTAATCACGGCTTCCAGTGATATTTTCAGATATTTTTCAACAATTTTATAAATTTTCCTCTTTCATTTCACAACTCTAATCTTCAACAACGAATAGAATGAAGTGCAGTGTTAGCACTTCAGGCAGGGATAAGATTATTTACTTGAAAATATTCATCTCTCTTTTCTGAAAAGCTAACATCATGTAGCTTGCATGGCATCATAGGAACTAAGGTTTTCAGGTAATTAAACCGCAACGTAGAAATACAAAGGTATCAGGTGAAGAGAATAGAGAAAAATATTATGTCAAATAATATATAAACTTTGATTTTTTTAAAAGTACACATGTAAAGGTAAATTAATAATACCCTTACTCAATGAGAGATATGTACCTAAAATTCTATCAAATTTGTCACTAAATTATGAAGCAATTAAGATGGATAGTATCTTTTTTTTTTGGGGGGGGGGCATCACTGCCCTCAGGTGGTGGGAGTAGGAGGCCCAGCCTTTGCTCCATGGAGTTGGAATTGAACCTCCATTCCAGTGGGTCGCAACCCCACGCACAACCACTACGCCACTGGGGCTCAGCCCCAAGATGGATAATACCTTAATGCTAACATTGTACATCAAATAACTGCAAGGCTGGCAATTCTCACGAGTCCAGATCAACAAAATAGCAACTAACAGCAAGAGTGACTCCTACAAAGCCTTGAGAAACGAGTGCAGAAAGCTCATATGATTTGCTTCTGAAAGGGCGTAGGTTTGAAAACTCTGCAAAACAGATTCCACAGTGTGGAGGCATCTACCACAGCACAATTAAAATAATTAGCTCATGAAAGGTACTTTTTCACATATAACTAATAAGATATACCTGAAGATATGGTTGAATTAAAAACTGATAATTCATATTGGATAGTATGATCTCATTTTAACTGCAGTGTTAGCACTTACATAGAAAACATAGATAGTAATAATTTTATTTCCAGAGCAGTTCATAAAATAAGCCTTAGACGGGAACATAACTTGAAGCCTTGGTGGCTTAGTGGTTATGCTTTTTTTGGCTGCTAACTTCAAGACCAGCAGTTCAAAACCACTAGTGCCTGTGTAGGAGAAAGATGTGACTTTTCTACTCCCATGAAGAGGATTCTGAGAAATTCCTCTCTTTCTCCTTGGAGTTGAGCCAAGCACTCGCTCTACACTTAACCTCCTTGTTAGCCACATGGAGACCCATGCCAGTGCTGAGTCACTGCCTTTGGATCCACAAGACCTTGTGCCCACTGGCTAGCACTGTTCCTGCATTTTATGTCATTGCCTGTGACTATTTGTCAGAAGACATTTATGGACTGCTATCAACTCATGAGTTAATTTTGGACGTATAGACTTGGTGTAGACTAGGCTGAGATATTTTCTCTAAATCCAACTGCTTTTTGATATAAAGCTCTCTCTCTCACACATATATTAGTGTCCGTGGATTTGTTTTTCTAGTAAAACCAGTATAACAAAGACCCGGTGGCTGCCATGGGGAACTCAAGCGTCGGAATAACTATGAGAATGGAACAATTGGATGGGTTTCCTTTCTATTGTACTTTGGGTTGAGATAACTTAGAAATTATTTAATGGCACCTGAGACAAATTCCCACAACAGCAGTGAAGTCTGGTTAATATAAAAGTTATTCAAGGCTGAAACCCGGTGGTGTAAGTGGTTGAGTGCGGGACTGCAGCCTGCAGGCTTGGCGGTTCAAATCCAGCGGCGGCTCTCAGGAGCGGCACTGGGCAGCACCCACGACCACCAGAGACTGTGATCCCCACCCCCAAAAAAAGTTATTCAAATTGACATACTAACCATTAAAACTACCAATGAAGAAATTAAAGAATCTTTTTTTTAACTGAAATTGATTAAACATGCAATGAAACACATTAATAATTATTGTTGATTGAAAACAGTAGTTGGAAAAATAAGGTTTTGGAGATATGAGGATAAAGAGTACTATATATTACAATTTTGCAAGAAAATGCAACCTCTTCATTGTAAATGCCTGCTTTTCAACACTGAAAACATGAATATCAGACAGAATACACAGGTATAAAATTAACTACATCTAAGAATTACAAAGAAGCTCAATATTAGAAGTCAACTTTGGAACAGATCATTAATTGTTCTAAGGTAAATCTATATTTTTAAGTCCATGTGAACCAAAATACAACTTTGGATATGTTCTGCCTAAATTTAAAGATTATAGAATAGATATGACTCATTGATCAATCATGATAGAAGATCTGATGAGCTGTGGAAGAATATCAAGAATATCATACATGAGGAAAGTTAAAAGGACAAGAAGGAAAGACGACAAGGATCTAAGTGGATATCAGGAGAGACAGCCTTTTTTCTTAAACATACAGTGATGAAAACAAATGGGGAAGTGGTGCTGGGAAGGAGCTGAAAGTAAGTTTTCAAAGGATAGCTTGACATGCAGAGTAACATATTGTAATGAAATATGCAAAGACTTAGAATAAAACAAAAATGAAAAACATGTCCAGCATGTCTTTGCACTGGATAAATTTGTTGCACAAGATGTCTTTAAGGTTCTGAAAATAAATATGGTTCTTTCTGGACTATAGTGAGCCTGACCCAAGCCATGGTGCTTTCAATACCCTTGCATGCATGGAAAGGTTCAGCACCGAGTAAGGAAGACTAAAGAAAAGCTGATGGGTTTCAATTGTTCTGGCAAAGAATACTGAGCATTTCAAGACTGCCAGAAGAGCTAACAAATGTGTCTTGGGAGAAGAATATTCAGAATATTATTTGGTATCAAGTAAGGCCACTCTTCCTCTCAAGTGCTTTAGACATGTTACTGAAAGAGATCTGTCCTTGGGAAGGAACACCATGCTTGGTAAAGTAGAAGAGGAGCTCAAAATAGGAATGTCCTTAATGAGACGTATTGACATAGTGACTGCAATGATGGTCTGAAACAGAAACAATTGTCAGGATGACACAGAATAAGGTATTACTTTATTCTGTTGTACACTCATTTGCTCTGGGTCAGGACCAACTGGGCAATAAAAACAAAGTGATAATAAGAACGGATAGATTTCATTTTCCAAGTGGCTATAAAAATATCCAACAGGATGTGAGGATGATCTGGCAGCGACATCTGCCACCGCATTGATCACCAGGATTGAATCGGTTGATCTGGGTGGCTAGGCTGCTGTCCCATTCCTTCTTCTCTGCTCCATGTGCTTCCCTCCTGAAGCTGCGCACTGGGTCAAAAAGGACCGCCTTCCCCGATAGAAGAAGGACCGCCTTTTGGTCAAGGGTATGCGAGGAGCTGTGCTCCCCTGCTGGAACCTCGAAGTAGTCTCAAAAATGTCCAACAGTGGAGACTCAGTGGAGACTCAGCATAATAATTAATTATATATCTGACAGCAGTAGAACTCAAAGGTTTTATTGCTTCAGCTGCTCCATGGGAGAACGTTGTGTCAATAACTTTCTGTAAAAATTACAACTTTGAAACACTTTCTGATTAGCTCTTCTTCGCCCTCTTCGGTGACCATGATTCAGAATTCATTTGGCCGGAATGAGTTTTTTTTTCTTTTTTTTTCACCAGGGGATCGCGCTATGCAGCCCCCCCCCCTCCCCAACCACAAATTATGCAGTTGAGTTTCCCACATTGGGGAAATCGCAGGAGTTAGCACACCCGGAATGCAGTGAGTGAGCCTCGTCCTGGGAAAACCACCTTCATGATCACCGCATCTCCCCTGCCAGGTAAGCATTGTGTTTGATTTTCTTTTGTAGATCCACATATCCCTAAATAATTTTCTAACCTTTAAAATATACCATATTTCTACATTTATGTAGTCCAATCCATTTCTGTTGCTCCCTTTCTTCATGTGCCAATAGCAAATAGTTTTAATTAAGGGATATTTGCTCAATATTTTAATATCTGATAAGATGATTTCTGACTTCATAGTTCTTTTTTGATACATTCTTAATTTTGCCTGCATATTTAGCTTCATTGTTTTTCCCTTCATCTACCACTTTCGGCTAATGTGGCTGCTTGCATGAGGCTGTGGTGATGGAAGCTCTGTCACAATTATTTCCAATATGAACAAGGTTACCATGGTGGACAGCATGTTTTTCCTAAAAAATATTAAAGCCCTGCACTACCATAGGAGCTGCCCCAATTCTTTGTAAAGCTTCAAGTTTCTGTTTTGTATTTGGTAATACAAGACTATAAACTAATTACTTTCACTGATATATATATATACATATATATGTAAACAAAATTGTATTTTGTTTACTCTTGAATATTGTTATAAACACATTCTGGTACATTTATCTGTGCAAGGATCCTATCGGAGGTAAAATTGTTCACATAAAATCAATTCATAAATTATTTTGAAAGACAGTGATATAGGTAGCCTGAAGGTCAACAGCTCTTTCCTTCTCCTATTTATGTAAGTGATATAAAATAATTATTCTGCTTTACATGTGCATACATTTATCAGCATATACACACTTCTGCTAATAAATTTTTCACTGAAAAAAGTGGTTTTCAAACTCTCGCCACTAGGAAGCATGTGAGAATGTCTTCAGCCATTTCTGCCTGTGTCCTTTGGTTGTGCACTACAATCTCTGGGATCATGATAAGAACTGCCATGAAGCTTTGAGGATGTACACAGAGAAAGCCTTCTTCAACAAAGAGCCAGTAGTGAAAAGTTGTGGAATCCTAACCCAGGTTTAGACTTAGAAGTATTTTGAGATTTTGCTAGTGTATTTTAAAATCAAAATGGGTATTTTGTAAAAAGCTTTGATCTTGGTTTCACATTTCTGTGACTTGATATTCTTAGCACCAACCTGAGTACAAAAGGCTTGCCACTTAGTCACAGATATCTTCTTGGATAGTTTTATATAAAGGGCTTTCTATCTGATGCTAATGGAGAGATAACCATTGCATATCAACATAGCATTGATGAATAAAAATAACCAAATGATTGCTGATAATAAAAATATTAAAAGAAGGTAAGCAAAGCAGAAACCTTAACAAACAAATTTGACATTAATGTTTTCAAGGTAGAGGAAATTAAATCTCAAAGGGGAGGATCAATTACTGGCAAAGTAAGTGCATTTAAATTTTCTCTAACAATTGCAACTCAGATTTTTCTTCTAAAAATGAAGAATATATAATCACTGAGATTTTTTGTGCCAATGTATAAGACTTTTTGTTTTAAAAGAGGTAACATATCTTGTATTTATGTTTAATAATAACAAACACTCTTAAATAATACATAAAGCATATAAAATCATTATAATATACAGTTTTGGGGGAAACAAAATTGTTAACAATACAAATAATATAAACAAAAACCAAGGGAATCTTAGTATTTGGTTATTGTTCTACAAGGTCAACATTTTTTAAGTTTATCTTTATCTAAATGAATTCACTTCTCATAGTTTTCATTTGCATCATTTCTGTTTATATTACTGAAGAGTTTATTTAAAAATCACTTGGAAAAGAGTTGAAATTAATTATATGATTTTCATATTTATTTTATATTGAGTAAAATAAAATGTGTGTGAACCCATTAAATTTTCTTTAATGAACAGAATATCAGTGCTGCAGGTGCTCACTAATTTATGCCAAGAAATCTAGAGTCCAGCAACTTCCCCAACTGATTGACATAGATCTATATTTTTGTCCAAACAAAAGTTACCCAAAAGAATGTGCAAATTATCACCCAATATCATTGACATACTATGCTAGCACAATTTTACTGAAGATAATTCAACAGGGATCTGCAGAAATTCAAGCTTGGTTCATAAAAGTGTGTAGAATGAAGAACTGCATTCCTGACATCAGATGTATCTTGTCTGAAAGCTGATCATATTCTACATGTAATTATTTCTGTATATTTGAATAGCAAAGTGTTTGACTACATGGATCCTAAAGAGGTATGGATGGGTATCCTAGAACATTTGAATTGGACTTTTCCAAAGCTTGCCCATCAACCAAGAGGCAGTTGTTAAATAGAACAAAGGAAATGCCCCTGATTTAACATCAGAAAATCTGTGTGTCAGAATTGCATTCCTGCAACATCCCTGAACATGTAAGCTGGGACAATAATCTGGGAAGCAGAATTATCTAAGGAACATGGCATTTGTTTTGCAGGAAAAGTCATTAACAATGTGTGATATGCAGATGACATAGCCTTGCTTTCTTAAAAACAAAAGAACTTGAAGCATTTATGAATGAAGATCAAAGTCTTCACTACACATTGCAATTCCATGAAAACAAAATAAAAATCACAATGAGTGTATCATAAATCTCTTGATAAACAGAGAAAAAGAAAACAACAGCATAGAAACTACCAGGGATTTCCTTTTACTTAGATCTGTAACCAACACTCATGACAGCAGAAGTCAAGAAAGCAAGTGACATTTTTTTTTCAATGAGAAAATGTGCTGCACAAAACCTTCTTACAAAGTTAAAGAGAAATGATATCTGGAATAGTCAGATTTTGTGTCAATTTTACTTGGCCAAGTTTCTCAGCTTTTTGTCAGGTGAGACCTAGCAATTCTTCAGAAGGTGATCTAACATAATGTAATTGCCTTCATCTTCAGCTCTGTTTGGTGCAGCCCATCAGTTTCAGAAAAGGTAAGGTGAAATACAATACTTTTACTCAGGTCCAACCTCTGATGCATCCTCCTCAAACAATTCCATGGTGACACTATGGCAACACTTAGTGAAAAAAGGATAGAGCAGCAAATATACATAGCCAAAAAACAAAAAACAACAACAGCGAAAATACACACAGCCATTACAAAGTTGGGTGTGCTTGGGTCAAAGTCGTAGCTCCACAGCAGTCATGGCTTGGGGCTACCCAAGATCGCTCTTGAGGTTCTTAACAATCTACCGCAGCCTAATCAAGTGCCCGAATCTATGTTCCAAGTGAAAATGAAATATCTTTGAGTTGAAACCCTCTAAGTGAACCCACAACTTCACCATCTATAGTCTTCATTGATGAATATACATTTTAACCCATGAAATTACTTAATTTCCAAGGTATATTTTTATTTGCTTCAGCCTTTAGTATTACTTTAAATACAATATACTCCTTTCCTTTGGTGAAAGTTTATTTAACATATATTGACTGATCTGATCAATTTTTGTTTGTTTCCAGCCCTTTATTATGAGCCATATCCTTAATGATAGCTACTTTTGTGTAGGGAGTTCCTGAATGGTATAAACACGTAAAGGTCTGGCTACTGATCAAAAGGTTGATGGATTGCATATGCTCAGAGTATGTCTCAAGAGGAAAGTTTTACCATCTACTACTGAAAAATTAGTCTTTGAAATCTAGTGAGAACAACTCTACGCTGACACATGGGATGGCTGTCTATGAGTAAGAATGTATTTGACAGCAAAAGGTTAAGTTGAATATAATCAAAGTTCCACATCAAGAATAAATTATATTATGGCAGGCATTGTACCTCACACGACATTTTTTCACACAGTGATATTGAAAAATAAAAACATTCTAAAGGGGAAATAAACATTTTCCTCCAAATTGTTATCATATACTTATTTTACTTTGATGTAAATAATCTGTATACTGTGGTGTAATGAAAATATGCTTCAGAGATCTCTTGAAGAGATTCAAATTCTCACAAGGCTTGTTATTACCTCAACATCCTCTAGTTATGAGTTATGTGTTAGTCCGGGTAGACAAAAGGAATAAATTCAAGGACACACATATCGATATAAGGAAAGGGTTTATATACAAAAGGTATGGGACATGGAGAAAGCATCCCAGCCCAGTCCAATTCAAAGTCATAAGTCCAATATTAACCCATATGCCCGAAATCAGTCTATAAAATGTTCTTCCAACTCACAAAGTCACAGGTCAGTGGGTGCAGAATCCCGGTGCTGGCAGGGCACATTGCTTCTAGGGCTCAGGGTCCATCAACAGCAGAAGCAACTCATCGCTGGCAGAGGTCTCCATGTGGCCACCCCACCTTCAGAGGTCTGGCTCCATCAGGGCAAAGCTGTGTGGTCTCTCCACTGGCTCCTCTAGCTTTTCAAACACTGTCAGCTTGTCTTGTCCATGATTAATCATCTCTGAAACTAACTCCCAACAACTGGGGAATATAGCTTCTCATCTTCATGAGGGAAATATCGTGAGATTTCTCAGATGTCTCAGGAGAAAGGCATGCCCATATAGAGGCCTCGTTGGCTGTTCAAAGGCTATCTCCAGATTAACAGGCTAGACTCCCCCCCTACATTTCAATCATAAAATTAAAATAAGCACATGACTGCCACAAGTTCTATTAGAATCTACCTGAACTTTCAGATTAAACTATGAATATCCTGACAACAGAAAATCACAGAACTGGTACAAAGGGTAACAGAAAACACTTCATGAAAAAATTATGCTTTTAGAAAGTAGGAAGAGAGGGTATATACAAGGATGATGAAATCAGCTTCTGTTTTCAAAGATATAGTGCTACTTCTCAGGGGGATGAAATCATATGGGCTATGTCAATGAATATGAAGCAGAAATCCATAGTAGCTTAATAAGACCAGAAGCTTAAATAGGGCCAACTGATGAGAAAACTCCGGATTTTACTATTGGTGGTGGTGGTGGTGGTGGTGGTGATATTGTGGGTGGGGGTGGCATTTGGTGCTGTGGAGCCTGTTCTGACTCAGAGTGGCACTATATACAGCAGGATGAAACACTGCCTTCCCTTTTTCCATCTTTACCATCGTTCTTATATTTGAGACATTTGTATCAATCCATTGAGTCAATGTGCTGATCCATCTTCTTGAAGGACTTTCTCTTGTTGTTTTACTCCCTAGTTTACAGAATATGATAACCTTCTCCAGATAATGCTTTTTCCTGACACTACATCCGAAGTAGGAGAGAGAGAATCTCACCATCTTGCCTCTAAGGAGAATTTTGCCTGTACTGGTATGTGTGTGTGTGTGCATAAATATATATAAACATACATACATACATACATACATACATATATATATATATGCAGTCCACGGTACTTTGATATTCTTTCCCAGTACCATAGTCCAAATGCATTATTTTGTCATATTTTAATTCAATATTCAACTTTCATAGGCATAAATAAATGGTTGAAAATACTATGGGTTAGGGGTAAGGTTCAACTTAGTCCTCAAAGTGATATCCTTAGTTTTCAACAATTTAAAGATGTCTCATGCAGCACATGCAACTGCAGCAAGGTGGCCTTTGACTGCTGCTTCCCATGAGCATGAATTGTGTATTGAAGCAAGATAAACATTTTCAATATTTCTTCCATTTATCATGATGCTATCTATTCTTCCAGATGAAAGGATTTAGGTTTTCTTTACATGGAGTAGCAATACATATCAAAGACTGCAATCCTAGATCTTCAGTAGGATGTACTCCAAGTTTTCCTCACTTTCAGCAAACAAAGTTGTATTATCAGCACATTGCAGGTTCTGAATAAGCCTTCCTCCATTCCTAATACCACCTTTTTATTCATAAAATCCAACTTCCATGATTATTTGCTTAGCATAACGACTGAATAAATCCCATGAAAAGATATAACCCTCACACATACCTTTCCAGGTAATAAACCATGCTGCATTTCCTCATTTGGTTTGCACAGCTGTCTCTTGATCTGTGTATAAATTTCTCTTGAGTACAGGAAAGTGTTCTGTAATCTCCCTTCTTTTCGAGGTTTTCCCTAGTTTGTTAGGGCCCACACAGTTGAATGCCTTAGCAGAGTCAATAAAACACAAGTAAACATCTTTCTGATATTCAAAGTTTTTGACCAAGATAAATCTGGCATCTGCAAGATGGTTCCACAACCTCTTTTGAATATTGCTTAAACCCCTGGCTATTACCTTCAGTGTACTGATTCAACCTTTGTTGAATGCTCTCCATCAAAAATTTATTTGCATGCGATGTCAGTAATATTGTTCTACAGTTAGAGCATTTTGCTGAACTGCTTTTCTTTTGAGTAGAGACAAATATAAAGCTCTCCTTGTCAGTTGGCCAAGTATCTGTCTTCCAAATTTCCTTGGCATAGAAAAAAGTGGCTGAAACTTTTCAGTTGATACTCTATCTGAAGTCTTGTTTTTGGTTAATACTTTCTGTTCAGCTTAAACATTTTTTTCCCTTTAGTATCATTGGTCTTCCTCACTAGCTACCTCTTGAAATGGTGGAATATTAACTCTTTGCATTATTAGCATATTCTTTTGATCTATCATTCCTGATGAATGAAATTTCATTTCCTTGATTGTTTTATTTCAATCTAGTAAACAATATTCTATACTTGTTCAAAATTGCTCACTTTCATTAAGCTCATTGGTGGTGAGAATGTCAATCTCTGTGTGCATCTTTTCACTTTAACAATCTGCAGTATGCAGATAATATGACCTTCTTTGCTGAAAGTAAGGAGGACTTGAAGCACATGCTAATGAAGATCCATGATTGCCGTTTTCAGTACGGATTACAACTCAGTGTAAAGAGTTCCAAGTCCTTACAGCTGGATTGATAGGTAAGAGTTGTCAAATTTGAAGTTGTCGAGGATTTTTTCTTGCTTGGATCCACTATCAGTGATCATGGAAACAGTATTCAAGAGATCAAAAGACATGGCACCACTTTGCACTTCCTCTCAACATTCCCTCACAGATCTGGGAGTGCAGTGTAGTAATGATGCTCCTCTAGTTCTTGAATATTTCCTTCTTCCTCAAACCCCTCCTATCATGATCCCAGTTCTAACTTACAAATCTGAATGGACCTGAGAATGTACACTGGTAGAGATAAGAACTGGAAACAGAGAATCCATGCCAGAAGAACCCCTTAGGCTGGGTAGTGAGAGCGGTGATAGTGGGAGAGAGGAGAGAAGGTGAGGTAGAAAGGCAGAATGTATTTCAAGGTTCTACATAGGGCCTCCTCCCTGGGGGATGCGCAGCAGAGAAGTGAGTGAGGGGAGACATCAAATAATGCAATATATGACAAAATAATAACAATTTATAAATTATCAGGCATTCCTAGGGGAGGTGGGAGCAAGAAGAGAGGAGAAAATGAGGAGCAGATATCAGGGGCTCAATTGAAAAACAAGTATGTTGAGAATGATGAGGGAAGCAAATGTATAAAGTGCTTGCCACAGTGGGTGCATATGTAAATTGTGATAAGAGTTGAATGAGTCCCCAATAAAATTATTTAAAAATATGTCATATTTGATAAATATGTTTCACAAGGCCTCTTTAGAATATTGGAAAGTACAGCTATTACTTTGAGGACTAAGGTGCACCTGACAGAAATCATGGTGTTATCTGTTCCCTCACGCACAAGTGAAATTTGGAAATTAAATAAGGAAGACCAAAGAAGAATTGATGTATTGGAATTGTGGTTTTGGGTGAGGATATTGAAATTATCCAGGCAGGCTAAATGGAAAAACTCAACTGCATTGAAAGAAGTAAGACTAAAATATTCTTTAGAAGCAAGGATGCCAAGACTTCATCTTACATATTTTGCACATATTGCCAGAAATAGCTAGTTTCTGAAGAAACACATAATGCATGGTAAACTCAAGACACAACACAAAAGAGGAAGTCCCATAACAAGAAGGATTGACACAGTGGCCACAACAATGGACTTAGGCATAGAAACAGTCATGAAGATGATGTAAGGTCATGCAGGGCTTCATGCTGCTGTGCATGGGCTCACCAAGAGTTGGAACCCACTTGACTGAATCTAACAGCAATCTTTCCAGAAACATACTCCAGACACTCCTAGTTCCATCTATTCATTGATACTTCAAGCTATTTATTTTCATTTTGAGGCATGTATCATTGGCAGATGAAGTTTCCAAACATTCTTTTCATCCCAATATTTTATTCCATCTGTGGTCAATTCTACTATAAGACAACTCTTTCTTAGTCGATTTTTAAATTAACTTCTGACATGAAGTGCTTATCATTTGGCAGTATCTGTGGAAATGTTCTGCTTCTTTTCCTGAAATTTGTCATATCTGACAATGTTTTTATTCAGTCCATAAGCTTCTCCTTGGCTAATTTCTCTGAAGTGGATGGGTGATACATTCATTGTAGTCTGCTTTTAGTCTGCAAGCTCTGCTGAAAGCTGTTCACTTTGGATGCCCCCGCAGACCTTGGAATACTCATTGACGTTGCCTCCAACATCACTACACAAACTATCATAGTATGGCAAATTGACAGACAAATGTAGATATTGTTATTATTGCAATCATTAATCTAGGAAAACCATTTACTGCTCATCCAAAGTAAGTCTGTTAAGGATTCTGAAGTGCTTTAGGAATATCTGTCCACTCCACTCTGCTAAGGGCTAGAAGTGGTCCATGTGAGAATACACACTTATATGGCTCATCAAAATATTTCCTCACTTTCTTTGCTAGTTCACAGGCTGATTACTAGTTAAATTGTAGATCTAAATCCAAAGCCCAATTGGGTAAAAACACCATTAGGAAGAACATCATAAAGTCATCATCACCAATTATATCTCAAAAATATACTAACACATACCAACCGAAACCAGAGTTGAATAAATAGGTTTGCATGAGAAAGTTGTAAATAATATCGGATAAGCAAGAGTTCTCTGATTTGAGTCCATTTTCTTGGGATATGAAATTTAATATCCAGATAAAGATTGGATATTATGGATAAATTTCTTGACTGATGCTGCCATTTAGTGATTGACTACTAGACAAAATGTTCCTCTGTTATTCCATAAGAAATGTCAGAGAAAACGACACCCACCATGTCATCAGGAATGAGGTTTTGAAAGAACTGTGATCATTATTGAGTTTAATGATAGCTCTGCTCTGTCAAGCATTGTTAAAATGATAGGTAATCTGAGAGCTTGACTTGTTGACAGTAGTAGAGTTATGGGACCTTGAAGCAGTAGAATCCAAATGACAAAGAGTTAGAGTCCTAACTTAAGCAGAAATAATTTTCCTAATGACTCACATAATCCAAGGGCAGTTAAGGAGTTGTGACAATTTTGGAGATATGGGTATGACTTTAAGAATACTTCCATACAAATAACATAGACAAGTAAGCAATCAGAGTATATAGTTAGTTACCAAGAGATGCCATATTGGTTGCATGCAACAAGTCTTCAACTTGATGAAAGATAAATCCTATAACACATTGAAGAGTCTTCCCCACAAAACTTAAACAGGCTTTAATGAGATAAGGTTGACAAGATGATGTCAGTTCATCAATTCTCTAATAAAATTAAGAGTGATGTTTTTAGGTGCTTTCATATTTGCTTCTTGTTCATATTGACATTTGCATGACATAATAAAATACCTCCCAGTGCTGCACCATCCTCAAATTGCTCTTATATTTGAGTTCATTGTTGCCGTCATTGTATCAATCCACCTTGTTGAGGGTCTCCACCTCCTTTTTTTGTCCCTTTACCAAGCTTGATACTCTATTCATGGGACTGGTTTTTCCTAAGAACATCTCTAGAGTACCTGAGACAGTCTTGACATTCTAGCTTCAAAGCCACATTGTAGATATACTTTTTCCCAGACAGGTTTTTTGTTCTTTTGTCATCCATTGGTATTTTCAATATTTTTACCAGGATTTTCACTCAAATGCATTGATTGTTCTTAAGTCTCCTTTCTTTAGGCCACTGTGATCCTCAATTCAACCCCTTTGATTTCCAACACTTTAAAGATGCCTTGTACAGCAGATATAGCAGAAACAATTTTCCTAATGACTCACATAATCCAACGGCATTTCCTCCCTTGACTACTGATTTCATGAGCATAAGAATTCTGAATCTGAGCTAGATGAAATATTTGATTGACAACTTTTATCCATTTGTCATGATATTACTTATTGGTCCAGTTGTAAGAATTTTGGTTTTCCTTATAAGGAGTTATAATCCATACTGCAAGCCACAATTCTTGATTTTTATCAGCATAAGCTTCAAGTTCTCTCTTTCAGAAAGCAAGGTTGTTCCATCTGCACATTAAAGATTGTTAATAATCTTCATTCCATATTATCTAGTTTATCTTTGCTGAGTATACAGATTGAAAATGTATGGTGAGAGACCACACCCTGACCCACTCCTTTCCTATTTTCAAAGCATGCAGTTGACCCTTGTTCTATTATTATATTGTGTCTTGACCCAGTATATGAGATTTGTCATGAACACAATTGAGTGTTCTGGAATTCCACTTTTTCTCAAGGTTATCCATAGTTTGTTCTCATCCACCCAATAGAATACATAGACATATCAAAAATATACAAGTAAACATATAGATCATTTCTAGTAAGTTGACTAAGTAGCTGTCTTCCAAATAGGGTGACATTGACAACTGAGTGTTTCCAGTGCCTAATGGACTTGTTGACACAATTTAATTGGTGTTCTATCTGTATCTGAAATCTTGGTTTTGGGCTAATAGTTTCATGACAGCTTGAACTTCTTTCTTCAGCAACATTGTGTTCTGCTCCTATGCTAACACTAAGGCACAAAATCCTCTCGCTATTATGAAAGAAGAAAACTAGAAAAGGGGGGTTAAACCCAAAGATCTTCATTACCTTACCAATTTATATTAGCAAAAAGTTGAGATCATAGCTAGAGATTACTCTAAGAGGAATATGCACACATTGCTTTTTATATTGCAGTGATAACCTGTGGGAAAACATAAAACAATGAGTAATTCCAAGGTACTATGGTGAGAACTCAAGACAGTAGTAAGGTCAACAACTCTTTTTTAAATATCTCTGACAGTTTTCCGCTTCTGTTCATTACCATTTCAGTGTCCAACAAAGTGACACATTTTACTCTAAGCATAATGATTTCAATGGCACTTCTGCCAAAGTGGTGAACTAATTTCTTCCCCATAGTCTGTTCTCTGTGTTAAAATGTGCATTTTCTATAAATGACCTTGACTTTCTACCTCTTTAAGTACCAATTGGGGCCTTAAAAGCCCATGAGATTCTGTCTAACACACACATGTCAATCTTTCACCTCCAGCAGAAAAGCATGATGAATAGAAAGACATATGGAAGCTGTCCTATGGATTACTTGAACACACAAACAGCAATCTCCACATTTTTGATTACTAGAAGAACTAGATAGTGCCTAGCTATTACTTCCAACTATTCTGAAAAGGCTCACATTAAAGTGGAAGAAAATGTGAACACAGCTCAAGGAATCCAGGCTTGCTCATTTGATAGAGATGGGTAGCACAAAATTTTGGCCTCCAGTCATATTTGGATCTAGAATTAAGTTTGCCTCTGTGTTAAAATAAGCAACTATGTAAGATCAGAAGGGAAGGATTTACCCAAAGAAAAGTTCAGAGGTGTAAGAGAGAAGAAATGGAAACAGAAAACACAGGTAGGAGATGAGATAAATAATGGGACATTGAGGCTATTGCAATGGATGTGCTCAAATAAATTGTGCATGAATCACTGGATGCAAAACTAATGTTCTGCAATTTACAAAAAAATCAATAAAGGATAATGAAATTTCTCCATGCAAGTAGTCATTTTAGCATATGTGAAATAGACTTCTTCATGTTACATTACTAGAAGTCATATATGCATGGTCTCTTTGTTTAGAAATGAATTGAAACCTCAAAGTATAATTTAACTATTTATTAACTATTTAAAATTTAATTGTTTATTAATTTAATAAAATTATTATTATGAAATAAAATTATTGATTTTATTTTTATTAATTAGAAATTTAATTATTTAAGTTTAAATATTTATTAACTATTTAAAACTTTTGTAAGCTCAGGGAGAGAAAGAACAGGTACATAATTGTACTGCCCAGGGTGAAAGGAAAATGGAAGATCTTTGATAAAAGATTAAGAATTCCAAGTTATTACTACAAGAAGAGCATTAAATCTGTGTGACTGCACATGTTACATGTCCTAGACAGAGGTCCCAGCCAATCAAACCCCACACATGGGGTCTGAGTCCTGATGGATAAAGTGCAACTTTGTGGTTCAGGCTGTGAAATGAGGTAACCAAATCTAGCCATGACTATTGATGTTACATGTTGGGCATGTTTCTCAACGACTCTAATCTGAGTTCCCACATTTTTAAATTTTACATTAACTCTGTCAAATAATAAACAAAAACTGGAGTTCAATTGTCTTTGTATTGCAAGCCAACTCTGAGGACCATCTACATAACATCCATCAACCGCCACTAGTCACCCTAACATGCCTATTCTGTCAAAACTCTGTGCAACGTAATCATTATTTGCTAACAATTAATGTTGCTTAACAGCTACTTCAGACCACTTCACACATTAAATAAAAATGTCTATAAGTCAGCTGTTTGAAATAAGTTCATTGAGAGTGAATCTTTAACTTGAGTAATGCATTTATTTGTACATGGTGCCAGTATGCTGCATACAGAGATCTTTAAGTTGAGTTTAATTGTTTAATTTTCCTGTTTTCTCTAATGACTTGCTATGGGGAACTTCCCATTGGGTTGTAGTTTTAAATTGCAGCAAAGCTAATACAATAGAACTGAAATGTATGCTGAAAGTGTAAAAACATTTATTCATATATTTCATTAAAGCTGTAGGCATTTATTTAGGCCTAAAGCTATATCTACCACTTCCAATAGCCATGCAGTTTTATTAAGCAAAGCTTAATGTAGATACAAGAATTGAGTAACATACACTTTAGACAGGTAGCTCACTTGTGTAGTTAACTATTAATTACAAGTTTGTATTAAATATCTAGGCAGCTTGGTGGCAAGCAAAGCTCTTTTTCTCCTTTTCTTTTTTTTTGGATTTTTGGGCATCACTGCCCTCTGTTGGTGGGAGTAGGAGGCCCAGCCTTTGCTCCTGTGGAGCTGGAATTGAACCTCTTGCCAGTGGGCTGCAGTCCTGCACACAACCACTATGCCACCGGGGCTCAGCCCTTTTTCTTCTTTTCAATTCTCTACAGGCTCCTCTGATTATTTCAGCAATATTAAGACTAATAGATGACTGTACAGTGGTTATAATTTGTAAAACTAATTATTAATTAATTTGAATAATTTTTGAGCAATAAATATGAATACGAACACATGATTATATGTTTATAAGCACATGAGGTATCTTTATAAAGTTTACAGAAAATTGCCATTCTATTTTTAAGCCATTTTCTGATGAGCATTTGGCATATCTCCTTCAGTTGTGTGTGTCTGTGTACACTGTAGAACAGAGTAAAACTTCTCTCTGTGTTCAAGGTTATAACTCTTCACAGATGTAGAAATTCTCATACATACCATATGTGCAAATAATTTTGTGCATATATTTATATATAGATGTATGTGGATGTGTACATACATTTGTATATGTGTTCATATAGACATATTTCCATTTATTTATGATTTCAATTTATTAAGTATATTATATATTTAATATGTGTACATATTTATTTAGGGTGCTATTGTAATATTAAAAATAAAATGTTTTATCATTGAAACTTAAAAATCAATGAAATATGTTCTATTCTTAATTACTTTTTTTTTTCTCTTAACTTTCAAACATGAACTAGAAACAAGTGCTTTAAAGCTGGCTTCATGATAGCTAATCTATGATTTAAGTCAAAATTACCATCATTTCTTGCCTTGAATATTGTAGAAGCTTCCAAAATTAGTTCTTTCATTTTTTCATGAAGCAATTTAAGTTAATTTAAATGTATTTATTGGCACCGATCCTCTGTGAAGGACACTACATAAGCACTTGACTTTCTGTTGGAAATTGACTAAGATACCTATCCACGTGGAGATGATTTTCCTTGTTGAGGGGAACTGGGATTTGCAGAGACAAACAACAGAAGAATCTGTGCTATTCAAAGGCAGTGGCACTTTGAATGATTCAGACTGCTACAATTAGCTGCTTCTCTTCTGTTAGCGCCTTTAAGCTTCAGAACAAACCGATGCCAAATCAATTATCTAAATGGGCAGTGGGGCTAAAACTATGCAACCTTGGGTTGAAGAACCCAGGCTTTTAAAGCACTCCAAATCCAGCATGTCTGGGCATCTCCTTCAGGTGATCAAGTCACTCCATGCCATGGGGCCAATGCTGGATCAGCACACACACACACACACACACACACACACACACACGTGTGCATTTCTGAGATGGACACTGCTTACCATAGTCAAAGACCCAGGCTCTCCCACACAGCTGCTGCTGGTTTCAACTGCCTACCATGCAGGTCTCACCTTCAGAGCTTCTACCCAAAGTGAAATTGCACCCAGTGTGGTGAAGCATACATTGTCTGAAATATAAAACTCGATGGAGAAAGATCTTTGGATATTTCATTCACAGTGCAAAGACAGTGGCCACGAGAAAATTTCCCATTCCTCTCCCTTCCTGCCTACCAGCCACCCTCCACCCCCACCTCTCTCTCTGTCTTTCTCTCTTTCTCCCCTCTTCCTTCCTTTTCTTCCTTTTGTACTGTGAGTTAAGTGAAAATTTAGCATATCATCAATGTTACATTCTACTGTTCAAATACATTTTGTGTTGACCCATGGATTACACTATCCTTATTGTACCATCACTTATTCTCCTTTCTCCATCAATATCCTGTTTTTTCTCATTTCCTACCCATAAACTTTTCCACTTTGTAATTAAATCTATTGAATATAATTAATTTACCATGAAATTCAATAGTTCAAGCATGGAAGAATTGTGCCAACTTCCCCACAATCAATTCTAGAATGTTTCCTTCTTCCCCCTGCCCCTCCGTAATCCCCTTTTCAAAACCACACTCACTTGCTGGAGTCGGTGTTGACTCGCAGTAATCTTACAGGACAGAATAGAATCGACCATGTGAGCTTCTCAACTGGAACTCTTTAAGGGTGTACAACGTCTCGTCTTCCTCCTGGGAACCTGCTATTAGTTTTAAACTGCTTATGTACCTGGAGGTTAGCAATCCAATGTTTAAGCACTACACCACCTGTGCTCTTCTTGTCATCAAGCCAATAAATTATTAATCCATTTACTCTCTATATAGATTTATCTGACCTGGATTTTATATAGGAAAAACATACAGAACAAACACAAAGAAGCATCAATAACAACAAAAATATCCAAACAATGATGACAAAATAAAACAAAAGACCTAACATCAAAAATAAAGCAGAAAAGAATGAAATCTGGAACATATTAAAATGTGCCTAATAAGCCATTTCATATTAACCGATTGACATCTCCATAGTCTGCTTTACGGCATTCTCTCTATGCTAACTAGATAGTTTGCGTTCTTGGACTATGATCACATGGATTTAAACACCATCACTTACTCTACAGGGGGACCCTGCAAATGTTGATTGGACTTTCACTGCCTTCCACAGCCTTCTGTAAATCAGATGTTCAGAAATTAAAGGCTATTGCAGCTCATATTCTAGTCTTGAATGTTATTCTTCATTATCGTTGTATCACAATGGGTGGTGTGCTTCTTCCTTGTAAGCTTAACTGACACCTTAACGATCTGATTCTTGTTTTTAGATAAAGCTTAAGACCTCAGGCACAACTCTTTCTGATAGCAAGACACAATCTGGTGCCCTCACCCCACTTTGACATAACATCCATACCTTTGCCATCTCTTCATGAGGACAAATATTCTGCAGAGCCACATCCTGAGAACTAAATATTATTAGGCTCAGGCAACATTCAGTATGAACCCCAATCCACCCATGCATCTAATATATATATATATATATACATATATATATATACAGATCTATATATACACACACACACATGTATGTGTATATGGTTCTGGTTCACTTTAGAGATAGTATTATCATTCTGCTGGAGAACATTATAATCCATTACTATAAAACACAATATACTTAATTTAATGAATGGGATAGTATTTGAAACACTATTAAGAAAGGGGATTATGCATATACAGGGAAACTTTGTAAACAATACATGAATTGTTGACTTGTACAGGTTAAGTTTTTATCAAGTGTTAACAAACAATTGGAGTTTAAGACAAAGGCAAAACTTTCAATAATACTCATTCACAAAAGAAGAACCATGCCTACTGTACTCAAATATTATCAAAAAAAGCAAAGAGAATTTGGAAATACAGAATATATGATATGACTCCCTCAAAACAAGAGACCTGTAACTCCAATGATCACCTATTCCATAACCTTTCTATAGTGGTCATTTGCTGCTTCGCACACTAGGACATATCAGCCCTATAGCCTAGGGTGTACTTTTGTTTCTTTCATGTGATACAGTGAGTTCTAGAACTTCTTTACCAAACTTCATCAAAAGAGTAAAATGAGAGTCTATGGAAAAGGACAACATCATTAGCAATGACACAGTGGACATGGGAGTGATTATTAAAGCTTCTAGGGTTCTGCAAAACCTCAATAAAATAAAAACAAATAATTCAATGAAATGGGGCAAAAAAGATAGGAGCAGATAGTGCACCAGAAATGGCATTCAAACCACTAACAGACATAGGAAAAAACTGATAATTGCTAGTCATACTGGATATTCAAATCTAAACAATGCTGTGATATCTCCTTTCACCCACTATGATATTGCAATTAGAAAGCAACAACAACAACAAAACATAAAACAAGAAATGCTAGAGAGCATATTTAGAGATTAGAATTTTTATATCCTGCTGGTAGGGTTTCCAAGAGTTTGACTCTTTGTCCTGTGTAGAGGCTGCTACTTTTGAATTGTCGACCTTGAGGCTAGCAGCCCAAGGACAACCACCTCATCACCAAGGCTCCTGTCTTTGGTTTACTTTAATATCAATAGGTTGTATCTAAATGTACATAGAATGTGAAAAAGCTTCCAGATAAGCACCTGGATTTTAGATTTGGGACGTGTCAAACTTGACAACCACAAGAGCCATTTCCTTAATAGTTCTTGATTTCTGTGAGATGTTGTAGGACATTACCAGGCCCTGGGATTTAAAGAAGAACCTGGAGAAGAAGTGTAGTGGTTAGTATCATGGATAATGGAGTGGCACAGTACTTTGGAAAAATTCAGCATTCGGGATTTCTTAACTTCCACCAAATTGAAACATGCTTAGTGACCATCCTTCTAAAATAAATTAATTTTTCAAGAGTACATTGTATTGGAATAATAACTTAAGGAACATATGTGTTTATGGATGTATATAGAGAGATCCAGGAGAAGCAGCATCATAGACATCTTTAAAATTAGGATCTCATTTTTTAAATGATGTTATATTTCTAGTGATTCTGTGGAGTAAATGTTTATGATTAGGTTTTGCTGACTAGAAAAAATTAATTTTAATGTAGTGTTATTTAATTTCAGATATAACCTTACTCAAAGTATTGCTTTGCTTTTTTTCACAAATACCCATTAAATAGATTTGTTCCACTGGAAATGTGAACATAAGTGAGAAAATATAAAAATGACCATCGAAAATAATTTCAATTAACCTTGATTCATTTTATCTTTTATTATAAGAACTTGTTAAGTAAATACAAATAATGTTTGAAATTTCACAATCTTTGAAATTGTATTCACATCTTTATTTCTCTCATGGTTGTAATTTAATTATATAATCCATGCAAAATATTTATTTCAACAAGAGAAATCTATGCACCTGACAAGAAATACACTAAGATAATTTAGAAATGTAGGCGGATGTGATTGACACAAATAAAAAATGAGGGTACTATTACATCACTCTACTATAGTATACAAACTATGAACATATTTACATTTAGTAAGTATGAGCATATAGTTATATTTCCATTAAAATATATTTATTCCATCTTTGTCATATAATAAGATTCACATCTTTAGAATGATTAATATGTCAGATAATCAAACATCAAAAAGTAAAAGCTGATTAATATTACTATGTTATGTCATTAATTAATCATGATTTTATAAACACAAAACACATTCCACTGGTAGTCAAACTGTTTAAAGCACAATTTGTCTTGTTTAATTCAAGAGATTTATATTTATTCATTAGATATGTAGAGGAATGATGGGTCATTTTTATCCTATTTAAATGCTCAATAGACTGGAAACATTTGAAAGTCACAATTTAGAGGAGGAAAATGATAAACTGAAATTTAATAAACTAAGAATTACAGAAAATGAAGTGATAAAGGAAAGATTAATAAAGATGATTTCATTAAAATTGTATGTGTTATAAGGTAATACTAAGCACAATTATACCTAAGTGGGAGAATACCTTTTGAAACCATACAATGCAGTGTTAATATAGCTAATCGACACAAAGCATTTATACAGCAATAAGATAAACAAGAACATGCTAAAGACAAAATTATGTTTACTGATGGAAAAATCATTAAACATAATATACAATTTTAAGCAACAAGGGAGATTGACAGAAAAGAAATGATGACTTTAATCTTTTATGAAATTATAATGCTCAACAAACTTTCCCACACCAATTCTGAACTAAGGTGGGCACAAATGGATATTTTCAAAACCACATGTATGTGGATATTTGCAAAGTGTAAAGAGTAGTTTGGCTAGGATTTTAAATGTTTATTTATGTAGGTTGACCCATCAATGCATCTTATTAAGTCAATGACGTGATTACACAAAACTTGATAAGATAATTGTGTGGAATGATTTTGCCACCTATAATATTTATTATATTAGCATAATAAAAAAGCCCAGACTGTAAAGAATCCAACTTCCAATGGAGAGAGAAATGCTGAAATAGAATAGCATAATGCATACTTTGATTTACTAAAAATATTATGGATAATAAGAATCAAGATTGCAGATGAGCATTGAGTCTCTACTGAAGTACTCCCTCAACTTGACAACACTTAGTTCAAACAACCCAGCATTCTGTGATGCTTACTTTCCCAACACAATCATGGAAGACAAATCTTGTTCCTCACAACAATTTAAAAATCATTAGAGTGCAAGGTGCTGTGGCTCACTCCTGGACTAGAGGGTGATGTGAATGGACTGGAATTACATGGGAGATGAGGATGCATGGCATGAAACAAGGGTCACCAAGGAGCAAGGTAGGAGCAAACTGACCAGAAGTTTCATTAGTACTTTAGACTATTGAGTTAAATGAGCTATTTTTAAAAGCAATGCAATTTAGATAAACTTCTCCCTGGGGGATGGACATTAGGAAAGTGGGTGCAGGGAGACATTGGACAGTGTAAAACATAACAAAATAATAATAATAGCCTATAAAATATAAAGGGTTCAGATGGGAGGGAGAGTGGCGAGAAAGGAGAAAAATGAGGAGCTGATTGCAAGAACTTAAGAAGAAAGCAAATGTCTTGAGAATGATTAGGGCAGCAAATGTGGAAATGTGCTTGACACACAGTGGATGGATGTATGCATTATGATAAGAGTTGAATGAGCTCCCAATAAAATGATTAAAAAAGAAAAAGATACACTAACAAAAATGTACAGAATAATGTAAAGGACACAATAAGAAAGTTAGCACAAAACATTAAAGGACATAATAACAACATCTATGCTTATAAATTACTTAAATTATGAACTCAGTCCTCACAAAAACCTTTGGGTTTCTACTAGCTTTCCCTCCATCTTCTAGAAGTGGATATTTAAATTGTAAGCCAATTAGCCAAGGAAACACTGATATTAAAAGATAGAACTCTAATTCCTGAGTTAAAACTTTTTTATTTTTTAATGCAAAATGGTGAAATTATATGAATCATTTCCTTATTGCTTCATGAGTTTTGTGAGATACAGTGAATTACATAACCATAGGATTTGAAGTGATATTTAAGGGGAGGTCTTGCGGTTGATATCTCACTGATGGATTCCTACAGCATTTTAGGAAAGTTGCATATTGTCACATCTCTAGTCTACACCTTCTTGAGACTTTTCACTGCTAGCAAGTCTACAGACCCCTACAAACTCCTACAGACCCCTACAGACTCTACAGACCCCACAAAAAGATTAGAACCCTCTCCCCCATTTTGGGAGTTCTGAGTCTATTCATAAGGAAGCAGAAAGTTTCCTCTCTCTCGAAAAGTGAGTGATGGTTTCGAACTGCTGACCATGCAACTTACGTCCCTCGCCCACTGTGCTACTAAGATTTCTTTTCTTGGGATTAGGCTTGTGTTAAATTTGAAAAGAAATCACTTTTAACTGGAAGGGTGTGTAAGAAGTAATCTTCAGAAACTGATATAACTTGCCGTTTCTTTAAATAAACCAGGGGAGTATAGGAAAGTAAAATAACTCGATAGTTTTAGTTGGCACATACAAGCTTTGAAGGCTTTTTGTTGTTGTTTTTTTTTAATAAAGTGATGTCAATCAACCATCTCAGGTCTCCAATATACTATCTGAGTTCTTGGGACTGTGATTCTTCTTTGGTCTGCCTCACAGAAAGTGCAACTTTCTCATGCATGTGAAGCCATTGAAAATACGATGGCCCCAGTCAGGAGCACCATTGTCCTCAAAATAACATCTGTGATTTTCAGTAATCTCAGAGCTTTTGTGAAGTAGCTTTACCCAATGAAGAACCTCATTTGATATCTTGACTGCTGCTTCCATAAACATTGATAAAAGAGCCAAGAAAAGCAAAACCTTGCCAAAGCAAAACCTTGCCAAATTCAGTTTTTTCTCCATATATCATGATGCTAACTGTTGGTCAATTTATGAAAATGTTAGTCCTCCTGACACTGAATTGTAATTCATGCTGAGGGTTGAAATCCTTGATCTTCATCAGCAAACACATCAAGTCCTTATTTTCAGCAAGGAAGTTTCTGCCATCATCTCTCTCTTATAGGTTGTTAATAAGCCTTCCTCCAATGCTAATGCTGTATCCTTCTTCGTATATACAGACCTTTTTATTATTTTCTCTGCAGACAGATTGATGCATATTGTGAGAGAATGCAATCCTGACACATCTCTCTCTTGTTTTTATACCACATAGTGTTCTCTTATAGAAGCTCTGGAGGTGTGGTGATTAGATGTTGACCTGCAAACAACATACAACATGGCCAGTGGTTTGAAAGCACCAGAAGAGCCAGAAGAACCATTGAGGATAGACTAGACCCTCTACTCCTGTAAATAGTCTCAAAAACCCACAAAGAGTTGCTATAAGTTAACTGACTCAATGGCAATGAGTTTGGAGTTGGGGTTCAGTATTTTCTTACTCTGCTCTCACAACTGCCTCTTGTTCCAAGCACAGGCTTCACATGAGCACAATGAAGTGTTCTGAAATGCTCAGTCTTCTCAAGGCTAGCCATAGCCTGTTATGCTCTACAAAGTTGAAGGCCTCTGTGTTGTCATTAAGGCACAAGCAATCATCGAGCTGGTATTGTGTGATTTGAGCTGTGATCCATCTGACATGAGCAATTAATTCTCTTCTGAATCCAGTCTGAACTGCTGGCAGGTCCTGTCAATGTATTGCTACAACTGTGGTTGATCTTCAGCAATATTTTAGTGGCATGTAATATCAACAGTTTTGATCTATAGTTTGAACATTCTGTTTGATTACCTTTTGGGATAGGTAGGCTTGTTTTGCCGACATGACCAAAGAAGATAGGTAGGTTTGTTGTGACAACATGGCCAATGAACACACATAAGATCAGTTGAAGGGTGGAGATACAAATGGCTCGGCGAACCCCTTCCTAGCTTTCTTGCTCTTGGATCTTCCAATGAGCCCACTGCCTTGTTCATCACTGATCCGTGGACTGTGTTGCTGTGAATTGAGGTTACTTCAAGCCCTGCTTTACCACGTTCCTGGAATATACATCTTTTGAGTTGGGGACTGTTGGACTCTGTCATCTGGCTGATTTGTTTTGCCATTTGCTGCTTGTGGCCAGATAGCCTGAATTGCTCTACAGAGGCCTGTTGATGACTCTCAAGACTCCAAGGACTGCCAGTCTACTAGCTGTCTCATTCAAGTGAGTTGTGCCGAACAATTCGTACTGCTTTATAGATTAGCTAACTGTTTATTTCTTATGTTAGATACCTTTCTATCTATATAAATATATAGAGAGAATTATGAGTGTCCTGCTTTTGTTTCTCTAGAGAATAAGATAAAAATATTCTCTTCCTATCAGTTGACCAAGTAGCTGCATTCCAAATTCCTATCTATGTGGAAGTGCTTCCACTGCTTCTTCATCTAGTTGAAACATTCCATTGGTATCCCATCGCCCCCTGTAATCTTGTTTCTGGATGATGCATTTGGTGTAACTTAAACCTATTGCATCATTACCACCAGATCTTGCTTATATACTATGTCCTAAAATGATGGAATGTCAATCATATATATTTCTGGGTTCAATGACTGTGTATTCTTTCCATGTGTTTGATGATTCCTACAACCTTCAATATTTTGCTCAGAGAATAATATTGCAACTTGAGGATTGTCGTTTCACTTGGGTTCTTTTGGTTTAAGATGTTAAACATGTTCTTCCTTTGTCATTTTCTAACTCAAGTCTTTGCACATTTCAGTATAATATTTTATTTTGTATAATTGAGCTACTCTTTACCATTTTCATTCAGCTTTTTGGATTTATCTTTCATTCAATTTTCTGAAGCTAGTCTGTAGTTAAGAGCTAGTTTTAGAGTTTTTATAACATCAACTTTGATAATTTCTTCCTTTCCTATGTATGACTTTTTGCTATCTTATGAATAATGCTCATAATATCCTCCCACAGCTCACTATGTCTTCTGCCATTAGTGCTTAGTAGTGTAAATCTCTTCTTGAGATATTATCTAAATTCAGGTGGAAGAGATATTTTCTATATTCACATTCTCAAATTCAAGGTCATATATTGGCTCTTCTTTTTATTTCCTTCAGCTTCAACCTGAACATATATGAGCCATAGATGATTTGTTTTCAGTTTAGAAACCCGTTCACTTCAAAAGACCTTGTTGGAATTTGAAATACTCCTGATATAGCATTCAATATTGTAGCAACACACGTCACTACTGTACGACAAACTGACAGACAATTGACAAAATGTTAACCTTATACTTACTAATCATGACTTTGGTTAGCTTTTAAATCCCCTAATTAACATCCCTACTTGTGTGTATCATCTGTGAAGTCTGTGTGGCCCTTGCAATGAATTATAGAACCAAGGATATAAACAGAGTGTCACAGTAAAAACAGTTGGTGTTGAAATAGTATAAAGAAAAGTGGAGGGTGCATCTTCATTTGCTCCATGCACAGCTTTACAATCATTGAGAGATTCGGGTGTTGTACTGAAGTAAGGCTAAACATCTATCCAGACAGGATTCTATGCACGGATTCCTGAGACTAACTCTTTATGAGAGTGGACAATCCCATCTTTATCTCAAAGAGCCTAGCAGATTCCCTCAAAAAATATTTTCACTAAACCTTTTTATTGACTAAGTTAAGTATATTACTGAGACAATATCTCTGCAGTCATTTACTGATTTTGAAGTTACACTTAAGCACATTTTGTATGAAATAGACCTATGTGTGTATGAGTTGGAACCCTAGAAGCAAAACATTTTGATATTTCAATGAATATTTTGTGAATTTTGAATCACAGTATGATAAATTTGTGTCTTAGGACAAGAGAAAATGCCTTTAAATCTCTGACATTTAGCAATGATTGACAAAACCATGGCAAGAGAGATAACTGATATTTTCTTCACAATGAGTCTGATTTACTTATCTTTCAAGTTAATATTTCAAAAATAGTTATGCTTAAAATTTACTTACTTTTCTATCCATTTTATCAGCAAGTTTTTATTTTCTCAGTCACATTTGTGTTCACATTTAGATTTTAGATACTGCACATCTTTATAGATAAACAAATCAGTAATCAACCACCTCTCAACACTTCCCACCTGAAGGTATCACACTTAGAACTATCAAACATTATTAAATTGAAAATGATGAACCTATAGATAGCTCAGATTTTCCAAGATAAAATCAGTTACTCTTAGAAATGACATAGCTATCTGTAATTGCTGACAAAAAATGAAGAAGAAAATGTTAGACCTACCATTTATGCATGCTCTTTCAACATACAATATAAAAATAATAACCATTAGGGATTTTTTTTTGTTCATGAGTGTATTCTCACAAATATCACTTGGACTTTCAGAAAAGCTGATTTCAAATTATTTACTATTAAAAATAATGTACTTACAGGAAAATAATCATAATAAATATATCAATAATTCATAGTTCATGATTTATTATAAACAGTTTGGTATGTTTGTGTGTATATGCATGTCAATTAAAATCTGGCACACTTAAACATTGAAGACCTATGATAGTGAGAATATAGGTCAGCATTTGACATGGACAATTTCAGTTAAAGATTGTAGGTAATAGAATTGAAAAAATTCATTCAATTAATTTAAATGTATGCAATGAGAACTTATGGCATATAGGGGTGAATAGATAGATACAAAGATGTTAAAATTATAACACAATCGATTCCTACTTTCAAAGGTGTTACACAGGTGAAGTCCTAAATGGAAACATCGGGCTTAACAATTTTCTAAATGTTTTATGTGTCTGGAAGTGTCAAAAATGGCAAATGTGAGTGTCTTCATTTAGGCCATGTACTCCCCAGTGTATACTACATCATGATTCTTTTTTCTTGTACAATGCATGCACTGGTTTACATTCTATTTGCATGGTGAGTTGCAAAGAGTTGAAGGAAATCCTTATGAAACAATTTAATTTCACCACTCATCATCCACAGCATCTATAAGAATTAATATCAATTCACAGTCAGTGTCCAAAAAACCTCCAGATGTCTGACTATTTCCTTGTTACCCAGGGACACAGATTCTTGTAAAAATGTGTATATGCCCCTGGTTAATAAAGGGAAACACCATTAAAAGTATGATTGTTTTGTTGGCATATTAGGTGACAGCTCAAGGAACCCTGATCTCTCCTTTATTTTGAAGGATTATGAATTGGCAAACCCACTCAAGTTGGGAATTGATGTATGGCATGTGATTATATATATATATATATATATATATATATACACACACACACATATATATTACTTAATGTTTCTTGATAGAGAATTATTACACTTAGAGAAATAAAATACTGCATATATTAGATTTCCCATCTAATCCCAATGAAGACACCTTCCTAAGAGGCCATTGAGCACTCAAAGTCCAGATGAGTCAGGCAACACAGATTGCTGCTTTGTCTTTGCTGCAGCTTACTGTAAGCCCTCATGTCTTGTCTCTGCAATTGCATGCTCTCTTCCTTGACTAAACTCATTCTCCTTGTAGTTGTTTTTGCTCTTTGGGACTGTGCAGTCAGTTCTAACTCACACCATCGCAGCAGTAGGAAAGACTGTCCTTCCCAGACCTGCACCATCCCCTTAATTGTTGTTATGCTGGAGTCATTGTGGCAGCCGATCCATCTCATCAAGAATCTTCTGATTTTTCAACAACCTTTGATATTACCAAGCATCAGAGCTAAACTTTTCTGATAAAATTTTCAAAATGAGATGAAGTGTTACCCTCCGAATTCGTAAGAATATCCTGGTTGTATTTTTTCCAGGATTTTTTTAAATTATGCTGGAATTTCATGATACTTTCATTGTTCTACTTCAGCATAATAATTTAATGAATCAATTTTCCTGTGATGCCCCTTTGTCTTGGTCCAAGTTTCACATGCACATGAGGAAATTGAAAATAACATGGTCAAGTGTACCATGGTCTTGAAAGTATCATCATTGTTTTTTGATCCTTTAAAGAGATTTTTGAAAGCATATTATGCAAAGATAATTGATTTTTTGACTGATGCTTCTGTGAGTATTTATTGTGGATCTAAGTAAAATTAAATTTTTGATAACTTCTATCTGCCTCCATTTATCATGATGTTGTCTGTTAGTCTGGTTGTGAGATTTTCTTTTTTTCACCTTCCTATGAGTTTCCCTTACCAAGGTCATTAGGATTTTTCATTCCATTAGAATAGTTCACACTGTGAAATCTGACTTACATAAAGGAGAAGTCACAGCATTCTTCAAGTGTGATAGGGCTCCCTTCCTAAATGTTTCCACACCATTTTGATGAACGATTTTCCCCTTGAGTGTTTCTTATGGATCCATGTGTCTAATTTCATAAATCTACTCTTAACATTCCAATTTTCCTAAGCCCTTGGATATCATCTCCTACAATATAGTAAGGTATTTTGCCTTGATTTAGTGTAGGTCACCACACAATCCACTGTTCAGTGAACCAATCAAATAAATTATTACATCCTTTTCTAACCTTTTATATTAAGATATTGAACAAAGAATCTGTGCTTAATGGTCCTTTATTAATAATCTCAGACAGATTCAACTTTATGTTCTTTACACCATTAGTCCACACTGTTAATAGCTGTTCATATATACCTTCCCCAGGTTTCTGTTTTCACATTGATTATTGAAAATTAAGAATATATTTTTAACTTACTTCTTCCTGTATCACAAGGGGTGCTTCACTGTTTGGGGCACAATGGGTCATATGTCTATATATAGTTTTAGAAGCAATCATTAGTAAAGGGTGTGTCTCCTATAAACTTTCAGGAATGTTTTAAAAGACATGGGTCCCAGATGCTCCCTCCACAATTCCTGAGTCACATGATTGCTTAGACAGTGAGTCATCAGCCACAGTTTAGTTAATCTGCAGAGAAGAGTGCTACTTTGGTTAGAATATGCTATTCAATATCCACAACTTTCTGATTATTTACCTATGTGTCCCCCTTCTAATTTTGATCCCATTTATTCTCAATCCTTGATCTCATTGTAATTTCAGACACTATTCAAGGTTTTGAATTCAACTGGTCTTAAGCCACTGTTCCCATGAGACTCTAGGTTGGGTTTTTGGCAATACCATCTTCATTATTGATGCTAATCATGTCGTGGATGAGCAACGTCCTCTACTAATTGAGACAGAGTTACCCGTGCCTTTAAAACAAATCAGATCAATTTAGAAAAGTTGCCTTTTTATCTTGTTTCTCTAGGTCCTCAAATATCTCAGGCTTATTCTTAGAAAATAAAAACAAGTGCATTCTCTATGTATACGTATAGAGAAATGCATCTCAAACTGTGGCTCACATAGTTGTAGAGGTGGTCAAGTTCCAAGTCATGGGTCAGATTTCAGGCTGGGGACTTCTCTTGACTCGTGTAGCTGCAAGAAATGGTAAAGATAGCATTGATAAGTCAGATAATGCACTGCTGGCTGCCACGATGAATGAATCCCAGCCCAGTAGATAAGATGACAGATTTCTGACAATTTTCAAGATAGGAAGACAATACAGCAAGCTTTTGACTCAAGTCCAAAGGTGTAGAGGTCAGGTGACCAATTAGATGCAGCTTCCATATCCACAGAAAACAAATACATTTGGACAGAATGTTTACATATATTGGAGCCTGGCTCAATGTGTAAGGAAGCTTCTCTTTAATTGACTGGATGATCATAGCATTTCTCATAATGAAAGTGATTATATTAAATCAGAACTCATCAAAGAGAATGACTTTCATTACTATCAAATCACTAAGACCTAGAGCCCAACCAAACTGATATACAGTTTCAACCATAATGACTTATCACTTCTAGCATATTTCTAACCAGGTACAGCATTCTAGAAGAACAGAGCATAACTATGAAACAATAAGTATGTGATAATTAACACTGAAGCTTAAGAAAATTGAAACAAGTCAACAAGAATCAAGGTGCGGCCTCTATTATAACCCATCTGAATTTGGAGACTATGTCAGAAATACATTTTACCTATTGAACACTAATAAGACAAAAGCAGACAAGATGTAGGATGATCACAGGGACATTAGACATGACAGAAAGAAAGATGAGGAAGATTATAAAGATGAGGAAAAAAGTATGTCAAAAAGAGAATTTGGCTCTTGAAGATAGTGTAACTAAAGCAAATAGAAATTATGATAGTTTAAATGAGTTTGCAACTCTAAAAATTTGGCTGACATATTGAGGGACTTTGAGTGTCTATATTTATTTGCCTGGTGCACTATTCTTTTTATTTTTATGCAATATCTATTCCTTTATTTCATTATGCTATTCCCTGGATGCCTATTTATCAGGAAACAATATTGCCACTACAGTGTTTTTATGGTTGCCATAAGGCTGGTAGATTTTTTGATATCCATTGATTTTTAATCTACTTTTTCCTATGAATTTAAGGTATGTTTTGTGCAGACAGAGTTCAGTTTTATTTTTTAATCCAGTTTGCTACTTTCTGTCTTTTGGTTGGTGAATTTATTCCATTGACATTAGGTGTCATTATTGATATATGGGAGCTGGTTTCTGTCATTTATTGTACTTCTATGCTGCCCCCCCTTTTTATCATGTTTATATTGGTTTCTTTGTCTCTCTCCTTTTTGAGATTGTTTTACATTTTATTTTCACTGTTATTTCTGGATGGTACTGTGCTGTGTGATTCTCTCAGTTTTATCTGCTGCTGTTTTTGATTGTGTCCATAGTGATCTAGTTATTATTTTTAATACTGCTCCTGTTTTTATATAATTATGTGTTTTTTATTATATAGAATTATCTTTCTTTCTCTCATATAAATGAGGGATAAGTTAGATGGATATAGGATACTTGGTGGGTAGTTCTTTTTTTAAATTTTCTTTAAGAATTTTATATATGTATTTCATTGTCTCCTTGTTTACAGCATTCTCATGAAAAGTCAGAACTTATCCTTATGGCTTTCCTAAAAGTCTGAAAATAAGAGGAGCTTGGAATAAGCAAAATATGAATTTAGGAAAATTAGAAGTGGCCAAAATGAAATGGAATACATAAATATTGATATCTTAGGTATCAGTGCACTGAAATGCATTGATATTAGCCCTATTGAGTCAAAAAACCATATGACTTGCTGTGGCAGGAATAACAAAATTCAGAGGAATGGCAGGGCATTCATCATCAACAAGTGTATTTCTAAATCAATTATGAGGGATAATGCTGTATTACTTAGGATTCTTTCAGTTCACCGTTAAAGATTTCCAATCCATGCAACTATTGTTCACACTTATGGACCAAATATAGTCAAGTAAGGAGAAACTGAATAATTGAATTGTGGTGTTGTAGAAGAATATTTTATGTACCATCGACTGCTAAAATGACCAAAAAATCTGTCTTGGAAGAAGAAGGGTATTAGTGCTCATTAGATGCAGGGGTAGAGAATGTTCATATCACATAATTTGGCCATGTTGTGAGGAGGAATGACTGGTTAGAGGAAGGTATCAGACTTGGTAGAGGGGCCTTGAAGGAAAGGAAAACTCTCAAAGATATGTATTGACACTCTGGCTGCAACCATGGGCTCAGACTAGAAACAACGTTGAGGATTGCAGAGGGCCGGTCGGTGTGCACTGCTGTCCTGAAGAAGGATCTTACAGGTCAGAACTGACCACGCTGCCTCTAGCAACAGCAACACATCATCCCGGGCGCTCTTCACATTCCTTCACTTTTTGGTTGCTTGTTTTTCTCATCATTTGTAGTCAAAGTGATTATTTTAGAACTCTGATTCAGTTTTCTTTCATTCCAATATCCAGGTCTTTTACTATATTGCCAAATTCGAATATTTCATTGTTTATCTTCTGGGAGTTCTTTTAGCATTAAGAGTTTAGTTTCTGAATTGTTGCTGTTGTTTATATTAATGTCCCTAATCGCTCTTGAAAGGGCCTAAGCTTTATTCTTCTGAATTCCTGCTAGCTATAGAGGACGGTTTAGGGTACTCTATTCATTTTAGATGGTTCTTGGTTGTTTCTGATAGTTTGATTTTTTTTTTTTTTCATTTCATCCCATGTGCTTGCCTGCTATTTCTTGGGCATTTTGGTGGAGCTCTTAATGACGCATGAGTTGCTGAGTCATGAAGAGGTAGTGGATTCTGTCAGAAAATATAGGGTGGAGAATTGGAGAAAAGAAATAGATAGGTAAGTAGGGAAAGTGGGGGGATTGTGCACGAGAATAAAATAGATGTTAGCAGTACTAATACATGGAAGACTGTTAGAAAAATAATAAAAGTATTATAATAGAACCCAAATAACATACCTGAAAAAATAAAAGAAAGTGAAAAATAAGACTGCCTTATGGATGGGGATTCCTGGGCAATTTGCATCCTTATTGTATGCATACATGTGTTGTCTATGCGGGGTGGAGTAAACGTGTCCTAGGGAACAAAGCAGAAAAGAAGAAGAATGGGGGGAAATCAGCAGCAGCAACAGCAGAGTCCTTGGAACCATAAGACTGTCTGTATTGAGTGGCAATCTATTGTCCACACAGGGTACCTGGAGGCCAGGGAGGTAAGAACTTTGGCTACCTGTGTTGCCTCAGAGACTGGGAATAATCAGCTATGCTGGGGAGGAGAGGGCCACACAGAAGGTACATTCAATGGTCAAGGAAAGTCAGTGAGCATCGACTGTTGCTCTCCCATTTTAAGAAACATGGGTCTACTTAGCTTTTAAGTTGATTTCTCGCTGTCAGAGACTAGACTATCCCTCGTAGGGGAACCTCTCCAGTAGTTACTGAGGAGAGCTTCCCAAGGTTTTTCTTTCTTTCTTTTTTTTTTAATCTGGTGGCATATTCCCTGTACTTGAAAGAGTGAAAGATTTGAACAGAACATTTCAGACAGCAGCTCAAGTGAAGTCACTATAGTCTTGTAAAATGTGAAGATCTGGAATTTGACAGCTGAAAGAGCTAAAACTATCAGGCATTTTATAAGTTGAAAAAATTAGTGTCTTGAAGAAAAATTCAAATCTCACCTTGTAATATTGAAGGATTATTTGGGGGATAATTGAATGACAAAAGATACATAAAAAGAGAATCAATACACAGAAAATATATATCTATATATTCAAAAATAAGTGCTTACAGTTTATCCATTGTTTGATGTTTAAAATGGATGGTTTTAAGGAAGTAATAAATTATAACTGAAAGTATTGGGGGCAACGACAACAACAACAACAACAAAAAACTCCAGGAATTACTTTAAACCAATTGAAATATTTAAACAAATGGAGGCAGCACTGGAAATACTCATTCCTGAATGCCATGGAATTTATAAGACAACAACCTTGCCAAATGATTGGAAGAGATGTGTAAAGGAGTTCATTCCAAAGGTACATGATCCCACAGACTATGGTGTTATCAAAAATATCAATATAATGTCAACAAAAGTTGCATTTTGCAAAAAAACATTTAATAATAATTTCAGCAGTCTATTAACATGGCTCTGTCACAAATTGAGCTGCAAATCACAGAACAAGAACATGGGACAAGGGATATTATTTCTGACGTCATATGGATCTTGCCTGACAGCAGAGATTACCAGAAAGATGTTTACCTATATTGTTCTAAGAAGAGACATTCAGCTGTGTTAATCATAAAAAATTATGGATATCAAAGTAGGAATGAGAATTCTAGAAGTTTTAAAAATAAAGGTTCACAATTTAATTCCCTAAATTATAAAGAAAATATTTATTTTGTGAACAAATGAAGATCAAGACAACTATGAGGTTATTTTGGAATATTAAACATTGTGAATATAGCACAGTCTTAGAGATAAAATTGGTACTCAATAAATGCTTATTTCTTATTCTCTCATCAATGGAGATTCTCAATTTAAATTACAGCCATATTATTACTATTCCCTGTCATTCATAGTGTCAATGCCATTTTTGCATAAGATAATTATTCTTTCCAATGTTCCATGAAACAAAATATTCTAAGATATTGATAATATATATAAAGATAGCAGACCAATGCTTAAGTTTTACATGTATATAAACTAAGATTTACCATCCTTAATGGTGAACATTTAAATTGAAACACAGTACTGCCTTCTAAGAGTTACTTTAATTTTATATCTAAGCAGGAGTTTTTCTGATCTATGCTTTTGCTTTAACTCAAAGTATAACTCAGATCAACTTAAAATTTCAGTTTTGTGATTGCTATAGTCAGTTGATATTATGATACAAGTACAGGTAACCTGCTGACATACCTAGAGGAAACTGACCTTTCTTTTCAATTAATAGAAAAAGTATTTAAGAAGTCATATTAATATATCAAAAGTCACATTTAAATGTATAAGGTAAATTAGTCTTTGTACCATTTAATTAACATAGAACTTTATAAATACTAAAATTATAACTGCATTCATATGAATATATTAACCTTCAGGAGTATACAGGTGCTTAATTTGTACTTAGCAAGATATAAATATAAAACTAGGTGCGATTAATTGATTAAAATATCTCATATTTGAGAAGCTATTTTAAATCTGACTTTCAAAAAACATCTATCAGTAGCAGATGAAGTTTTGATCTGCATTTCCTCACTTATTTTCAGTCTTTCATTTTATCTTACCAAATTCCTAATATGTCAGATTTCAAGTGTTGCTTTCCCTAACTCCCATATCATGCTTCTCTAATTATATTTATGACCAATTATGATGTATTTCACAATAGAATGTGTCTTTATTCATCAACCCAGTCTGAGTGAAGTGGTCCCAGGAATGCAAGTATATTGTGTACATTGACAAGGTTTATAACATTCTGTTCTGAAAAAGTCACAGCCATCGACTTCACTCGATTTCCTAGCAAACTACCAGGTTTGAGAGAGCTGCTCCCGTGATTTCCAGAACTTGACGTCTTTGAGTGAGCGGAGAGCCACATTATGCACCTGAGGGGTGAAGGGTGTGTCCAATTCCTTTCTGTTCCTTTAGCAGTCAGCCACTAGGCAGACTGGGATACATTTGTTTCTAACATTACTTATTTTTAATTTTTCCTTAGACTGAGATGAATATCTAGCTGATTTCAATGATTCCAAACTTGATTCTTTTTTCGTTTTTTTTTTTTTTTTGGGGGGGGCGGGGGGAAATCACTGCCCTCTGGTGGTCAAGGAAGCTACCCAGCGCTGCTCCTGACAGTCTCCGCTGAATTCGAACCACCAAGCCCACAGGCCACAGTTCCGCACTCAACCACTTCCGCCACCGGGGCTCAGCCTGATTCCAAACTTTATTCTATCGGATGTTTATAACTCGGTGTTAAAAGATATTGTGAAAGTGCTGATAATTAAACAGTTTTAGTTATTCATACATATATTTTTGTTTAAATGATTTCTTTTTATCCTACTGGTGAAAGAGCAATCGTCTAATAGTCTATGAATAGAGATTTAAACAGTAGACAATAAAGAAGCTCTTCAGTTTTGTTCAATATTTATTAATACTCTTGTTAATTCATTTGGAGGGGTTTAATAAGAAATATTAAATTCAAATGAATATAATTCACATATGAATAAGTTACAAACATTAACAAGTGTTTTGGATCTCAAGATTACATTAAAGAAAACACTATTACTTATTTGGATTAATGCAAAAGCAATTTCAATTACTTATTTATGCAACAATTTGCTTTTATTACACAAAATGAAAATAAAATGTCAATTACAACATTACTTAACCTTTCTCTCCCAAAGAATCCCATATGCCTATGTTGTTATACACTATCTTAATTATGCAATTATTTATCCAGATCTCTTGCTCACTATTAAAAATCCAATATATAAGTCAAGGTTTAAGCTATGCAAAGCAAACCATGTCTAAATTGGATTTCAAGATACACCAGGAAGATATTGCAGAGGTTATTCAAGAAAATGCATTTCAATGATCATCTCTTTCTTATTTTGGATGAATGTGAGACACATATGAATAACATATAGACAAATTTTTCCCATGAATTCTTTAAAACTTCCTCAAAATAGGTGTCATATTTAAGATTTCTCTAAATTATATGCTATCTAAATTGGCACACCTTCTTTTCCTTTCTTTTTTCCTCCTGTCAAGAACCACTCTTCAAATTCACCATGACAAGAGAGAAATTTAGCAATATATAGAGATATTCTTTCAGAAATACAATTTCTTGTTCATTCTTTGGAGATTAAAGATGCTTTGGAGAACAAAGATCACTTTCTCCTTTTCTCTCAGAAAATAAAGATCACATTAAATTCCTCTTTTCAAATTATGGTTCAACTTAATATTAAATTAAATGAGGAAATAAGGATCCAGGTATGCTTATGATATAGTATGTAAAGGATGCAACACATATTCAGTCATATTTAGAACATATAAAAGAGTGATTACAGAGTTTTCATATCATCGACATTGCATAGTTCCTTCCCACAAATTACAAAAATACTCTGAATCATGTTACTTCACCTAAGTCCTTACTTTTCATTTGCTGCATTTTAGGCAAATAAATCAATCTGCTTTCTCTAAAAACAGTAATTTAAAGCTGATGCTAATTTTGCCCTCAAATCTCTGATAAGCTATAAGTGAAAGTAAATGCTATGGAGAAGGGTTACTTTTACTCAGAAGTTTTAGCCTTCTTCTCCTTGGATTTGTCATATATTTGCACGACGGCCATCCCTCTGTCACTGAGAGAATTCCTACTCATTGCAATCTTATAGGATGGAGAGAGTTGCCTGTTTGGATTTCTGAGGCTGTCACTAGCTACAGAATCAAGCAGCCTTATCTTTCTCCCCCTGAGGAACCTGCTGGACTCAAATGCAGACGCTGAGATTATAGCTCTAAAGGTAACCCAGTAGGCCTCCAGCCTCCTTGAGCCACGGAGAGTTCTATAAGTATGGGAAATGTAAAAACCCTTGTCTACTCCTTTATTTTAAATAAATTTTAAAGAATGGAAAATAGAAAAATAGATTTCAATGTGTCTGATGCTTACTATGCAATTATTTGGAAATTTACAACTAATCGCTGTTCTGTTTTTTGAAAAAAAAAATAATGAACAGACTGTTGGTGGGCAAGTAATATAAATAGATATCAAGAAAATTGAAATATGCTCAGACCCAATTTGAACAATCAAGAATAAATATTTCATATAATTTTCTAATTGAAAAATTTTATTTATTATGCATATTCATGGCTTCCAGATTTCTCTTAAGATGGAAATTTCCATAGAATGATGAAAAATATTATGGAAGTAAATATATTTGAGTTTCTTATGAGTATTTTTCCTGCAAGATATTATCTTATATACAAGATATTATCTTATATATGTCAATAAATACAACTGAATCAAAATGACCCATGTCATATTTGTCATAAAAAATGATACTGGAATAGCACAGATAGCCAATATTCAATGATCTAATAAACTGAGGTTTGTTATTATAGTGCAACATTATAACATGACAAAAATAAAACTTTAGAATATATTTTAAAAGATGTGAAAAGTGATTATATCATCATAGTAAATTTCCAGCTAATAAATCTGTAACAGAATGATAAACTAATTTTTCTAGAGATTAAATGAATTAAAATAAAGATACCAAGGACTCAAGTAGAAAGAAAATTCTTCGAACATGATGTCGGCAACATATGTACAAATGTGCTTGACAAAATGGCTGCATGTGTGGATCGTGATGAGTTGTGTCATTTTATATGATTAAAATGATTTTCAAAAATGAAAAAGTAAACAAATGAAAGAAACCATACACACAAAAAAAGTAAAAGTAGGAGGAAGGTAAATCACAAAACATTAAAGTTTAGTAGATTCCGTGTTTTAAATTTACTCATTCACCAGTATTTTAATATTTCCTATAAAGAGACAAATTCTTAAAATTAACAAATATAAATTATAATGGGAAGCAAATGTTTTAAAGTATATTCTGTTGACTACTCTTTTATATTAACTTTATGTTGAGAAAATTATTAAAACAATTGGGCTTATATGAAGAAGAATGCAGCATCAGGGTGAACAAAAACTCATTAACAACCTATCATATAAAAATGACACAATGTGAGGAGGTCTTAAAGCACTTGTTGATGTAGATCAAAGATTTCCACCTCCAGTAAGGATTACAACTCAATGTAAAAAAAAAAATGACAAAGCTCACAAATGGACAAATAGGTATCCTGATGTTCAATGGAGAAAAGCTTAAGCTGTCAAGGATTTATTTTTCTTGTATCCACACGTGATGATCATGGAAGCAGCAGTCCGGGCATCACAATGATGGACTCCATTGGGTAAATCTACCGCACAGACTTTATAAACTGTTGAGAAGCCAGCATTGTTACTTTGAAGACTAAGATGTGCATGGCATAAGCCAGGGTACTTTGTATCATCTTTTATGTGTATGAAAATTGGACACTGAATAAGGATGACTGCAGAAGAATGCATGCTTTTGAATTGTCAATCCAGCGGAGAATATTCTAGGTATCATGTACTTCCAAAGAACAAGTAACTCTGTTTTGGAAGACGTACAACCAGAGAGATTCTTAGAGGCAAGAATAGTGAAACTTTGTCACGTCTCCTTTAGACATGCTCTCAGGAAATATGATTCCCTGCAGAAGGATGTCATGGTTGGTAAATTAGATGGAGAGTGAATAGAGGAAGGCCCTTGACAGGATGAGTTGACACAGCAGCTGTAAGAGTGGGCTCAAACATAGGAATTGTGAAGATACAGGATCCTACCGTGCTTTGTTCTGTTGGACATAGGGCGACAGAGTCAGCAATACCTTGAAGGCACATAATAACATCCTAGTTTTGTTTTCTTTTGTCCTCAAATTCTCAGAATCCATATTTTTATCAACCCACGGAAGTTCTGTATATTTCATTTGTTTAGATTCATACATAAAACATCCGATTGCCATCTAGACAGGCTATGGGAACAAAAGAACAGGTGTGTTCTAAACTGAACTTCATCATTCTTTGTAATCTTTAAAAGAAAGTATTTCCCTTCGAAAATAGAAGAATATATTTCTCAGAATGGCACCTTAAATTTACCAACAATGATGTGACAGTCATGTTCTTATATCAATTTCATGATGGAGATGTAGGGGTGGAGTCTAGCCTGTTAATCTGGAGATAGGTATTGAGTAGTCAATGAGGCCACTGTATTGGGCATAGCTTTCTTCTGAGGCTTCTGGGAAATCTAGCAATATTTCCATGGTGGAGATGACATGCTAATTCCTCAGTTATGGGAGTCAGTCTCTAAGACAATGAACTACGGACAAGACAAGATGGCAGCATCCGAGTTGCTGGAGGAGCTGTAGAAGCCACATGGCCTTACTCTGATGGAACCAGACCTCTGAAGCTGGAGAAGCCACGTGGAGTTCCCTGCCAGTGCTGAGTTGCTTCTGCTACCACTGGATGCTGTTGATGGACCCTGTGATGGGTAGGTTTGTTATGCCAACATTGCCACAGAAGATTGGTGGGTCTGTTGTGACGGCATGGCCAATGAACACACGAGATGAATTGAAGGGCAGAGATAGGAAGAGCTCGGCGAGTCCTGCCCTCTCTCTCTTGCTTCTGGATCCTCGGGCCAGAGAGCTGCCTTGTTCATCCTGTGCTTCGACCTCCAAGCAACACTACCCATGGGACACCTAGTCGTGGACTGTGTTGCTGTGAGTTCAGGATCCTTCAAGCCCTACTTCGCCACGCTCCTGGGATATACATCTCTTGAGCTGGGGACTGCTGGACTCTGTCATCTGGCTGAATGTTGGTGACCTGCTCTGCTGTTTGCTGCCTGTAACCAGATAGCCTGGATTGTTCTACAGAGGACTACTCAGCAGCCCTCAAGACTTGAAGAACTGCCAGTCTTCTAGTTGCCTCATGCAAGTGAGTGGCACCGAGCAATCTGTATTACTTTATAGTTAACTTTTTCTGTCTTATCTTATATACCTTTCTCAATATATATAAAAAAGAATTACTAGTGTCCTGAATGTTATTTCTCTAAGAGAACCCTGCCTGACACAGACCCTGAGCCCTGGAAGTGAAGAGCCATGGGGAGATCCCTGCCAGTTCCGGGATTCTTCACCCACTGGCCTGTGACTTTGTGAGTCAGAAGGAGATGTTATAGATTGGTATCGGACTTATGACTTTGAATTGGACCTGATTGGGATGCTTTCTCAATGTCTCATTCCTCTTGTATACAAATTTTACCCTTATATCCATATACATGTCTATGGATTTGTTTCTCTAGTCTAATCAGACTAACACAAATGACATCTTCCTCTAGGAAGGAAAGATGCCTAAAGTACATGACACCAAGTTTCACTATTATTGCCTCTTTCGAGTCATCTGGCTGCCAGAGGACTACCTCAACTCCACTTTCTAACTTCTCCACATCATTTTTAGTCACTGGATGGTGACAAACACCCAATTCTAAAATATGTACTGAATCTCATATCTTTTCTCCTAAATAACCATTTCACCTAAAAATCATCTCATGTTATTCTTCTGCTCCAAATTGTCTCTTCTGAACCTGTCACCATAATTATGGAATGGAATTTGTAAATTGTTACTCATACTTTATGTTCTCTATGAATAGAATTCAGCATGAAAGCAGGACAAATATGTTCGCTATCACTTTCCCATTGTCTCAATTCCAGACTACTAAAATGTACCTATCAGTAGTCTTTATTGACAAAATTACCAAGTGTTTTTCAGGAGAATATTAATAAAACATTATACAATAAATTAAATGGATATCTCTTGCATTCTTATTAAAATTAAAATACTTGCTTTCAAGATTTCATAAACTGTCACAATGCCCTATTTTGTTACTACTACACTATATGTAAACTTCTGTATTAGTTCTACTAGTTTACTCTCTATCATCCAAACTTCTTTTTCTCTCACTTCTCTTTTCCCTTGCTGTATTTTGTACCATATTGACCTTACTTCCATTTATATATAAGTGTATGTGTACACACTAACATACCCATATTTTTTGGAAAATAAGGCACACTTTTACCCCCCAAAAGTATAGGAAAAGTGAGGGTGCATCTTCTGGTCTAAAGGTGTGGTACCCTAGAACATTTTAGCATACGGATGCTATTTTTCAGACTAATTTTTTCTTGTTTTCCTGCTCTAAAAACTGGCTGTGTCTTAAGGATAGGTGCATCTTATGGTCCAAGAATTATGGTATATGTGACAGCATATCTCACAACATTTTTCCCTATAGAGATTATGTATGTGTTGCTTTTCCATAAGAGTGTGTCACAAGTACACCCAAAACCCAACTTTAATCCTTATCCCTTAAATGAATGGACTGACTTGTGCATTCCTTATGACAGATGACTACTTTTTGGTAAACATATTTCTGTCTGCAAGCAATAAACTATAGGATTTCTGCAATCAATAGCTAATAAGGAAGTTCTCTTGAATAATGATACATTTAAATATTTTCTTCCTAAAATTTTCCAAGTCATTAGTATTTCCATGTCTCACATTCCTTCTTTTAGTATAAATATATATCTTTATCATTCACTGCTACTATATTATATGTTTATGTTCTTGCCAGATACAAAATTCATTTGTATTTTTCATTTAATCCTCTGTCCTTTGTCTCTGGTAATGAACAAAAACTCAAGAATAAACACATAAAACAGAAGCCAAGCCTATAACTCAATGTATCGTTTGGAAAGGTAACTTTACAATGAACTTTACAATACTATGAACTTTACAATTTTTTCTCCTATCAAAATAATCTTATTACAGTATAATGCTGCAAATAGACTATCATATCAAAGATAAACAACAGTGTAATCTTTAGCTTTTTTAGCTATATCTTTAATGTTTTGATGTACTTTCATTGAATCTATCTCATTTGTCCTATGGGTAGTTTCTTTCTCTGTATTGTCAGCAGGCAACATGCCTTCATGAAATGTGACCATAGAAATGGAAATAGTTTAAATTGTGTCGCAAAGTAATTAATATGTCTATTTTTAATACTTCCTATATACAAAACAGAATGAAGATCACAATGATAGCATTCATTTTGTAGATAAATATGTAAGTGTAACCCATGCCTTTCATAGTTACTTTGATTTATCCATCATTATCACTGATTATCATTATAACTGATTCATTTATCATAATTATGATGATAATTACTGAAAAGCTTATTTGGGATCTCTAGCACATTATTGTATTTGATGTAATATAATGTTTTCAAGTTTGATCTTAATTATTGAAGTAATTCAAATATAATAGTCTGAAATTTTTAACTTTCTTCTGTTAATAAATCCATATTTTTCTATTAGAAAGCAGCTCAACATTTATTGAAGTATTAAAATTATGTCTAGAAACAAAAAAAGCTCATGCAAAATATATATAAGAAAAAAGGTAGTCATGTATTGAAAACATTTACCCCAAAATAAATTTCAAATGGTTTGGCATGACATACTTGTGTAAGATCTAGTTAGATATACTAAGAAAACCATCATCCATTTAATGAAAGCTCTTCAGACCAATAAGAATTATGCTAAAATTTACACAGAAACAAACATAGACTTTATAGTGAAGCATGAGAAGAATTGTGAAAGGCTTTTCGAAGTGTCAATCCTTGCCTCTGAGAAGTACTATGACTGTACTTCTTCCAAGACAGAACTCTTTGCTCTTTGGGCAGTCCATGGCACTGCCAATAGTCTTTGCCAGCACCGCCATTCAAAGTCACGGGATTATAGTAAATCATATGATACTCTGTTGGAAAATGCCAGATAGCAGTCTATTTCAGCTCACTAGTGCCTAAAATGGCAATTTTATGTGTTCCTTTTCTGTTTACAATTTCTAATTTTCCTAGAGTTGTGCTTTGTGCATTCCAGGTTTAGAATACTATTTGAAGTTTGCCGCTGCTTCTTCTCACTTTGAGTCCTGCTCCATCAATACCTGCAGGCCTTGGTGCTTTTCTTACTCCATCCCCTTCATTATGATCAACTGTCATTGCGGAGGGAAGCCATTCCTAATTAATAGTTTCAGTGTTTTCTGACTCAAGGTCCCCATCTTCTGTCACTATCCCTGGCCATGATCTTTGTCTTTCCATGAGGTTTTGTGATTTTCAATTCTGTCCATTTGGTTTTCTGTGGTTCATATCTCAGAAAGACATAGACAACTCCTTCTTTGTTCTTAGTCTGAAGGATCTGCTGAAATTTGTTCATTCTGGGTGGCCCTGCTGTCCTGTGAAATATCATTGCCATCACATCATAGCAACACACAAGCCCCCACAGGATGACAAACTGTGGTTACAGCCTTATAATGTTATAATGCTTATAAGGTTACAGCCTGAGAAGCCATAATGAATGAGTTGATTTAATGACAGTGGTCATTGGGAAACAATACTGCATTCCCTTATAGTTTTCTATCTAGAATGCAACCTATCTGGTGATCACAGCCTATTAGGAACATCCTGTGTGATTGTTTTGGAATTCTCTATGTAGTATATTAGAATGTTAGAGATTCCTTCTCTGCTAATAATTTTATTTAATCCTTAGTAACCAAGTTCCAATGTAATTGTTAACCCTCATTGTAAATAAGTCTTATTATGATCCTTTTCTTCCCTTATCAGGACGGTGTTTGGGTTTTATGCTTTAAATCAACTGTGCTAGAACTAATTTGGAGTTTAGTTGTCACTTTGGGATGATTCACTTTCATTTGTTTCTTTTCTTTACTCTGAAGACCTGCTTAGTGTTGGACTAATTTTTTGAATTCTGTTTATAAATATCTAGCATGATCTGTTGTAGGCAGTGTGGTGTGCGTTTCTGGTTCTATGGACCTATGCATCCAGGATAATTCTGAAAAATAGTGCTCTGTTTCTGTGTGTAAAGGGTAATTCTATTTTCAGAGAGCTCCAACACTCAGTGTTTATTATACACATGTTTGTGGGGGATGCCACAGGACATTTCGGGTTTTTTTAACCATACCTACACACAGCTTCACTGTTGCAAAATGTTCTTGAGACTGTGTGTGCCTCAGAGTCTCACTTGGGCTCCATGCTCTTTGCGCTCCTTTGTTTTAATATTGCAATTCTGTTAAAGTTAATGATAAATTGACAAACATTTGATGGATCCTTTTGGAAGTGAGACACTAACCCGCCTCCATTTAAAAGACAGGATGTGGATGTGGATACACCACTCCAAAGAGAGAATTCTGAGAACCGGTGGCCTGTCTCAAGCCTGATTGCTCCAGGGATTCCCTTCCCATCCCTCAGGAATTCCTATAAAACACCTCTTAACCTATTGCATGGGGAAGCAAGTTTTGCCAGTTGAGATCCCCTTTTCTTCTTGCATCTTCCAATCCAGACCAAACTCACTGCCACCTAATCACTTCTAACTCACAGAGTACCTCAAGGACAGCATAGAAGCACCATGGTGGGTTTCCAAGGCTGTAATGTTTTATCGGAGTATATGTCTTTCCCCCTGAATAGCAGGTGATGGATTTGAACTGCTAGCTTTACAATTAACAGCTGAATGTGTAACTGCTATGCAATCAGAGCTCCAATTAATCCTCAAACATTACATTCCACCTCTATCTTAGCAATGGGCTTACTTACAATGTGCTGCCTGAATAACCTGCATTTAATGAACATAGATATTTCACGATATGTCATTATATGCGGTTACTCTAAGCAATAGATGCAAATAAATTATTTCTCGTGACTATTAATTAGTCCATTTGAAGAGTTAATTTAGAAAAAAGTATTTTAATGATATAGCAAACTCAAACTCCCTGCTACTAAGTTGATTATGACTAAGAGTAACTCTGTAGCATAGGATAAAACTATCTCGGTGTGTTTATAAAACTAGAACTCTGTATAGAAATAGAAAAACATCTTCTTTCTCCCATCAAAAAGCTGATAGTTTCCAGCTTCTGACATTACAGTAAGCAAACCAAAATGTATACAAGTACACCAATACATTCTTAAATATATGTATATGAAAATATGATTCTTACCTCCAAGTGACATTAGTAAATTAGACATCTTTTGAGGGAACTCTATTTTGGCATTATAATATGTGTATGTATGGATTAAGTGATTGATGGTAGTGTTAGGAAGAGATTTCTAAAGAAAAATATAAAACAGTAATTTTATATATGTATAAGAATGAGTTTTATATCAAAAAGTAATCTTATATCAGTAAGACATCCCAGTCCAAATTAAGTCCGTGGACCTGACGCTAGCCAGAGCCCTCTTCAGAATTTTATAATCTCAGGCTGGTGATACAGAAATGTAAAGGTCGATGCGGGAAGATCACAGATCTATGGGTGCAAAGTCACATGAATCCAAGTTCAGTGCAAGCATGGTAGAGTACAGATAGGTCTCTCAGGACCAGAAGTCGCACAGGGGCCCAAGCCTGAAGGCAGGAACAGATTTCTCATGAGGGGGAAAGTAAAGGAACAGAGTTCCTGTGCATAGGAAAATGAAGGAAAAAGAGAGAAAGTGTTTGTGTTTGTCTGTGTGTGTGTTGGGGTTAATATCCAGTATCTTTCTTATAAAAAGACCACACTTTCCAGAAAGTTTCATCAGGTTTTGACCTGAGTTAAAGGTGGAACTCTACCATACAAAAGGGCAAGCTGACATACATCTAACCGCCACAGTACTGTTACTGGAATTCAAGTTCTTATCTTTGATAGAGAAAGTTTTACTTTTGAAAGCCATGGAACCTTAGTAGTCAACGTGGCTGAACTCGGGACATCATGTCTTCTGCATGCATGCCTAGTATTTTTAAGAATTTCCACATTTTTTTAAAGGAGTTCTCACATGCAGGAGAACTTGCAGCAGCATGGGAACTTTCACTGGGGATAGAAAGGGATTCTGTGAAATGCAGTCCTACTTTTTAAATGTCTACAAAATATAAGGAAGGGAGTGTTCCCAAAATGGCTTTCCAAAGTCCCTAGAAACCTATTATATACTGGGAGGGTGGAGGTATCATGGAGTAGAAAGGGGGAACCAATTTCAGGGATCTACATATAACCTCCTCTCTGGGGCATGGCCAACAGGGAAGTGAGTGAAGGGACACATTGGAGAGTGTACAACATGAAATAGCAACTTTTAAATAATTAAAGGTTCATGGTAGGGAGGGAGGAAGGGAAATATGGGGAGGGAGAACTGGAGGCCTAAATGGAGGGAGGATGTTTTTGAGAGTGATGATGGCAACAAGTGTGCAAATGAGACCTGCATACAATTGATGTTTGTATGGATCATGAGGGGTGATGTATGAGCACCCAATAAAGTGATTCATTTTTTAAAAGGGGGGGAGGGGAAAGAGGAGCCTTTAAAAAAAAAGAGGAACTTATACCAAGGGCTCAAGTGGAAAATATTTGGAAATGAATGTGGCAACATGTGGTCAATTGTGCTCAATGCAGATGGTGTATTGGGTGTTATATTAGCTGAAAGAGTCCCCAATAAAGTTATTTAAATTAAAAAACTTTTCATTTTGTAATAGAAAGAGTCCCAGTATCACAGGGGTTCATGGAATGTACTAGGAAATGAACTTTTGAGAGTTCAAGATCATTCATCTCCCACAAAAAATGAAATTTTCTGTTCACACGGAGATTTGCTGTCTCAGAGCCCTCGGGAGCTGTTCCCCTTTTCTTCAAAGATTGCTAAGAGCTGGAATCCACTGCAAGACAGTGAGTTTTTAGTTGGGAGCATATATGGTGATATGTAGGTTTATTTTTCCAACATGGCCAATGAACACGTGCGGAATTAACTGAAGAGCAGAGAAATAAATGGCTCGGTGAGCTTCACCTTTCTTGCCTCTTGCTCTGTGAAGATCAGACCAGCATGCATCTGCCCTGTTTATTCTGTGCTCAATGTGCAAGCTAAACTAGATAGGTGACACCTAGCCCATGAATTGCATCACTGTAATTTGAGGTCTTTCCTTCCAGACCTGCTCAGTCATGTTCCTGGAATATACATTTCTTGGGCTGGGACTGTCAGACCTTGTCATCTTGTTGACTGTTGTTTACCTGCCTTGTTGTTTGCTTCTTATGGCCAGATAGCCGGATAGCCAGAATTGCTCAACAGAGAACTATCTGTTGGCCCTCAAGACTTGGGCTACCAATGTATTAGCAGTCTCATGGAAGTGAGTTGAACTGAGCCATTTGTACTGCTTTACAGATTAACTGCTTATTGCCTATTTATATCTATCTGTCATCTATCTGTCATCAATCTATCTATCTATCTATCTAATTATTAGTGTTCTGGTGTCATTTCTCTAGAAGATACTTTCTGACAAATACATATTTCAAGGACTCTTGTAAAACTGGAGTTAGATTTGGGGAAAAGTAGGGAGAAATATGAAAAATAGAATAAACAAACTTTATTTCATTTGTAATTATAGATTGTGGTATACAAATAATTATAAGGTTTTAGGTAAAAGAGTTGTGTTGACTTGAGTGAATAAATATTTACTATAATTTGAAGTTAACATAATTTGGCCTTTCAAAGTAAAATATTTTCATTCAAGTCACCAAAATAGTATATATTTTTTTTACTCTTAAAATTATATTTTAAAAACATACACAGATCAAAAAAATCTGTGCCTGGCACTCCTTCCAGAGGACAGACCACAGAAAAGTAATTGAAAGTGTCTTACAGCAGTCAGTGTGAGACATGAAAAAACAAAGGGATAATTTATAAATTATCAAGGAGACTTGAGGGAGAGACGTGGGAGAGGGAAGGAAAAAACATGAGGAGCTGATTCCAAGGGATCTAGCAAGAAGTAAATGTTTGAAAAAGATGATGACAACATATGTACAGATGTGTTTGATACATGGATATATGTATGGGTTGAGCTAAGAGCTATAAGAGCCCTCAATAGAATAAAGTTTATATATATATATATACATATATATATATACACACACACACACACACACAATGGCAAGATTGTTAAAAGCACAAATTAACACCGACTGGGGGAGGAAATCTCAAGCAGACCATAGGAAAAGGTGAAATAGATCTGGTCATTAAGTAATTTCCAATAAATAATTTCCCACAGAATGCACAGAAAATATATTAAATCTATTGCACAAGGCCTCTTTAAAGTGCTCAAAAAATGATGTTACTTTTAGGGTTATGGCACGTAGCTGGGTGGTAACCCAATGTGGAAATCACAAATTTACCATAATTACCCTTTTGTAGAGTTCACACATATAACACTCTATCTTATGGGCCCATATTTCTGTTTCTGTGAATAGATTTAAAAAATTAGAACTGTACTTGTAATATTTATTTATGCACTTAACACAGCTCATTGTATTTTCAATGAAGTGCTTCATTTTTATTCCCTTTAGTTTGTTACTTCAGTAAACACACATATAACACAAAGAGGAAAAGTGTCATGCAACCAAAGGATAACATGCCATGATTCTTTTCAACTTTGTGTCACATCCAAATTCTCACACAATTTATGCAATGTGAATTTTTCAGTTCCTGAAAGGGTTCAAAGAGCTAAAAAATTGTTGAGAATATCTTCTTCAAAGAGGGACATGGAATGTTTAGAGAAGAGAAGTGTCCACTTGCAACATGTCAAACACAATGTCTAGCTGGTCAAACTATAATGGAATGAGCATCTACATCTATAGGTCAACCTATAAAGGAATGGGTGAAAAGATGCTTAAGGATAACTCACTCAGCAATGATACTTGCATAAAGTGAAGACTATTGAAAGTGAGGATGCCAAACAAGAATCAAGGTGGAGATTTCTTAAATAACAGAATTATTGATTTTTGTCAAGTCTTACTTAACATCTTTTCCTTAATATCTTAAATGACACAATCTACTATCATGTATTTCTTTTATTGCTCTTCAATCATTGACCCTATGGATATATATATTCCACATATATAGATATTCCCTATATAACTATATATCTATATATGACCATTTTAATATATATATATATATATATATATACACACCTACCTTTAGGGCATTGGACCAGTTGTCAAAATATTTGAATCCAACCACTAATGAAAAAAATAAAGAAAAACCATAGAGAACTTGAAAACAGTGACTGTGTGTTACTCTCAGGTCTCCATTCTTGGGTTTTCTGAATGCAACTAGTATGAACCCATGCAGAGCTCAATGGCTATTCATCTTCTAAACTTTGGTTAGTGACTCTCTATTTCTTTCCCTACAGGGTATTCCAGCCTAGAATTTAAGGTACTATTTGAACTCCTTAATTCTGTTAGAAGTGAGTTCAAGACAAAGTCTTGTTTTCCCAGTGGGGTTTCTGGTTTTGATTAGGGTCCTTTTAGTGTGGTCTATGAAAGATGTTGAAAGGACTGGAGTCCATGCTTCAATTGTCTATAGAATGCTGTACGTGTCATCAGCGGCTGCTTGGAAACTAAGTCAAAGGTGTCCAGTTAACAACACAATGCCAGGCATACTTTCCCACCACAGTCTCTTTCTTCCTTTTTTTTTTTTTTGGGGGGGGGCACCACTGCCCTCTTGTGGTCGTGGAAGCTACCCAACTTTGCTCCTGGAGAGCTGCTGCTGGATTTGAACTGCCAAGCCAATGGACCACAGTCCCAAACTCAACCACTACGCCACTGGGGCTCAGCCTTCCCACCAGAGGTCATGTTTTCCACGTTTCTCAGTGACAGTGCTCCATCCATCTTACCCATCATCAAAAGTGAAATCGCTTTCTCTAATGCAGATATGCCCTGCCAACCCAACTCCTGATCTAAATTCTCAGTAAGGTTCACTAATAACTGCTGACTTAGGGTGACTATAGAATATTCTAGTATTATGGGGATTAATTGGTCTTCTTTCTCTGCCCCATAACATGGGCAATTGATCCAATCTAGAGATATGCTGCTTCTCTTGAGGTGTTTTTAAAGATATTCTAGCAAGTAGGTCATATATGGTTTATGGTAGCCAGGTAGTTTAGTAGATTGGTTCATGTCCTTATAATAGTGGGTTCATTTAATACTTGTCCTTTTATGATTGATTAATTTTATTCAGCCTTCTCATTTCAGACTGCTTCATTCATTAAGTGATTCGGGGTTTTTGTGACTGTTTTTTCAGGATGAATATATTGCATACGTAAAACAGTTTGTTTATCCCTTCTTTAAGTGATGGAGAGTTTATTTCCAGCTTCTTCTTTTTTGTGAACTCTGACACAATTAACATGAAATGGCATATATATGATCTCTTTATGTTTCTTACTTCTTTGGAATATTGGCCCATCAAAGCTGTTGCTGGTCCATGTGATACTTTATTCCAAGATCCTTCAGAAGCCACTATATCATTTTCAACAATGGTTGCGTACATTCACATTTGCCCACTAGTATATGACAATTTAAATTTCTCCACACTCTCACTGTGGTTCATTGTTCTTTTTTGCTGTTTTTGTTTTGTTACATTGGGCTGTTATTGAGGTGTCAGGTGGGAGCTCTTCATTATTTTGATTTGCATCTTCCAGATGGTTAGTGATCTTGTGCATTTTCTCATGTGATAGATAGTTATCCATGTCTTCTCTGGTGAATTTTCTTCTTTTGTCCTTTGACAACCTTTTAAATTTATTTTTTTTCTTTATTGAGACATTTCAGGAACTAAATATTTTAGTGATTAGTCCTTTGTGATTTGTGCTGTTATTGAAAGTTTTTAACCAATCTATGAGCTTTCATTTAACTATCTTGATAAAGTATTCTGATGTGAATGTATTTCATTTTTAATAAGTCCCAGTCATCTACTTTGTCTTCCACTGTATGTGCTTTCTTTTATGATACTTTGTGTGCCCAGATTGTTCCAATTTTTTCATCATGTTCCCATATCTCTGAGGTTTAAATTAGATCTCTATTCCAGTTTGGGTTTGTTTTTGTGCATGGGGTGAGGAAGATGTTCAGTTTCATTCTCCTGTAGATATAGATCTAGTTTTATTTTTCCCAGCACCATTTGTTGAAAAGGGCATTTTTGTCCTCTTTAATGCTTTTTGGTCTTTTGTCAAACATTAGCTGCCTGCAGGTGGATATTTTTTTTTTATTTCTGGGTTTTATATTCTCTTACATTGGTCTATCTATCTCTCCTTGTTACTGTTCTCAAGCTGTTTTAATCATTATGGCTGCGTAGGAGGGTTTGAGGTAGATAATGCAAGGCTTCTTTCTTTGACCTTCTTTTTGAGGAATTCTTTGCTTTTCCTGGGTCTAATCCCTCACTGCATGAAGTTAGTATTTAGATTTTTCATTTCTTTGAGAATGAGGTTGAAATTGAGATGGGAAATTCATTGTACTTGTAGATTGCTTTGTGTAGTAGAGCAATTTGTGGCTTCTGTCTTTTAAGTCACTTTTAAATTTTTCCTGATGAACTGATGCATTAAAATAAATGATGCCTAGGAGAATTGGGTGATAATCAAGTGAAACAAGCAAATAAGAGTGTAGTTGTTGTACATGCTTTCACAAAGACCCTTGGTAACTGGTGGAAAAGCGCTCTGTTTCAACTAAGAAGGTAGTGGTTTGAAATGGTTAGTCTTGAAGGAAAAACAAAAGCGAATACCCAGTTATCTGCTCAAATAAATACTGTACCCTAAGAAAAACACATGTGACAGATTAACTCTGGTCTACATGGTCACTGTCAATCATAATTGATTCAATAATACATGCAACAATAATACTAACACATCTTCTCATAGTAGCTCCACGGAAAATGAGTTTAATTTATTTGTGCTGTAAAATTTCTTAGCACAATAGAATTGTTTTTCTAATGACTTTGAAGCTTTGCATACCTTCAACTTTAATGAGATGCCTCGTCATCATGGTTTTCATGACTAAATTTTTTTCTTCTAAGTTTCATTGGAAAAAGTTATTGAGCAGATGTATAGTTGGCAATTGTATCATTTACCAATTACATTTTGACTTGCTTTTTTTACACTGCTTATTTCTGGCTTAGATTCTCTGGGTAATGGAACAGTCAAGCTGTCCAATACAAGGCAAGTTGTGGTTAGTTCAAATACAACTAGAGACACCTTAGAAGACAGGCTTAACTACTTCTACAAAAGGACACATTCTTGAAAATCTTGTGCAGTAGTTCAGTGTGTGCACATATTCAAAAGTAGCTAACAACATTTTGGGTTTAATATATTAATAAATAAAAGGAAAGCAAGGCAAGATCCAGTTCAAGATCTCCTCTTAAATTCTAGTTAGACATGATAACACAATAAATGGTATGGTTGCCAAATGCACACCGAAGACTGGGTTTGCAAGACTAACTCTTCATGGAAGTCAAATGCCTCATTGTTCTCCCACGGAGCAGTTGGTGACTTTGAATTGTTGACTTTGTGGTTATTAGCCACACTTATAACCAATAATTGAGGAGGGCTGCTACAAGTCAGAATGGGCCTGATGATGGTGATTTTGTTTTTGTTTTTGAATTGTAAGACATAAAAAACTGTATAGGAATCTATTATGTTATAGAACCAATTATGATATAGATATCAGTTTATAAAGCTTCCATATGCTTACAAAACAATGCAGAACTCTGGAAGATTATATTGTTTACCTCCTTTCTAACTATCTGAAATAATTAGCATTGTAAAACATATGAGATACACTTTTTTTAAAAATGCAGGACTTTCCCTGATCAAAGGAAGACCAATCCTGTGCTACAGAGGAAAAACTAAACCTACAGGTTAGGGGAAGGGGCTGCCCTGTCAAATGAACATGGAAGCAAACGGAGAAGGAAAAAGAGAGGGGGGGTGGTCTAGACCCCACATTGGCACACAAAGGCTGGTAAAAGACATCCCTGCACAGAGTTGCTAAGGCACAGAGTCGATTGCAGGGCGGAAAACAACTCAAAACATGGTCACCCCTCGGAGCATACCGCAACAGAGGACAATACTAAGTATACACAACTTGGAGTTAGTCTGGTCTGAACACTCCACCAGGGGTGAACCAAGAAGGGAACTCAACTGATCAGCAATGAGAGCAAAGCCAAGCCACAGAGCTCCTGAGGAACCCCCAAACTAGACTTCAGGTTAGGACGGGTAGTTTCCAGAATGTCCCTAGGAGCAGTGGGGAGATAGTTATAAAGGCCAATAGACAGACCTGGAATTAAGTATGCTTTTGTTTAGTTGTATTTAGTTATTATTATCTTTCTCATTTATTTTCATTCAATCATCTATGTCAGTATTATTTTGAGGGGCTTGGGGTTATGTTATTGCTGGTTTTCCTATGTATATAAAATAGAAATGGGAGGCAAGCTTGAGGAGAAAGCAATAGAACTCAGACTTCGCAGTTCTGGAAGCCCTTGGGGGAAGAAGCAGGTGGGAGAAGGGAGTGGTCAGTTAACAATGCCATAGACAAGGGAACAACAGGGGAATTAACATCAACATCAAGGAGGACATAGAAACGCTCAGGTGTTGATGTAAAAGCAATCTAGCTGAAGGGAATTACAAAGCAGCCGCAGAAGGGTGAGCATGATGGTGGGGCAAGAGGAAGGTAAGAGGAAGCAGGAAACATCTAGGTGGTAAAGCTATGGATACAGGTATAAGCATAAGTATGTACATATTAACTACATTAATTTATAAAAATAGTTATTGGTTAATGTACATATATTCACATGGCTGTGCATTGAAGAAATGCATGGACTTCAGGCCTCTGCTAATGTCCTCCCTTAACACAAGAACACTCTATTCCAACAACCTGACATTCTGTGAGGCTCACGCTCCCTGCACAATATCTGAAGTGAAATAGGTGGACAAGCAAATGTGATGAAGATAGTGGATGGTGCCCAGCTACCAAAAGATAGAGCATCTGGGGTCTTAAAGGCTGGAAGTTAAACAAGCAGCCATCTAGCTGAAAAGCAACAAAGCCCACAAGGAAGACACACTGCAGCCTATGTGATCATGAGGTGTCATTGTGAGGGGATAACAGGTACCAGAAGACCACAAACAAGCAAAGCCGTATTGTTGCAAACAATGTGGATTAGAGGATAGACCCAAAGCTCATCTGTCGATAATAGAACAGCTTCCCGCACTAGGAAGAGATGAGTCAACCAGAACATTATGCATCATCGATGAAACGCACAATTTTCTGCTGCCTTCTTGAGGCTTCCTCACTCCACACTTTCATGGCCCCAGTCCTGCCTTATCAGAGGCTAGACCAGAGCAATTGCACAGGTGTAGATATGAGATAGGAGCTCAAGACACATGGAATCCAGCAACAGGAATGGGAGTTTGCTACCAGTAGGATAGGGGGTAGGTGGGGTGGAAGGGGAAACCAATTTCCTTTTTATCCTTTTTTTTTTTCACTGTAGTAGGAAAGACTGGGCCACCTCAGTAGTCCCTGAGGCAAAACCGTTCCTCTCCCCACAGTTACTTTAGCAAACCTGGTTCTCCTTGCTTCTACAACATCATGCAGAGCTAGTGATTGAGTTTGCAATAAAAAAAAATAAAAAAGATTAATCCATATGAAAGACAATTTCAATATTGACATATACCCCCCACCCTCCGGGAGTGGGGGCAACAAATGACCGGAACCATAGGGAAAGGGCTACAGCGATTGGTGTAATGCATGAAAATGATCATTTATCAAGGGGCGATAAGTGTAGGGGTAGGTGGAGAGGACAAAGAGAAGCTGATATCAAGAGCTCAATAGAAAGTGTTTAGAAAATAATGATGGCAACATATGTCCAATTGTACTTGATACACTGAATGTATCCATAGTTATAGGGGTTGAATGAGTCCCCAGCAAAATGATCTTTTAATTGAAAACAAAACAAAGCAAAAAATCCTTGCAGTCACTGCCATCACGTCCATTTTGGCCAGTAGTGACTCTATGGAACAAAGAACACTTCTTTAGGGTTTCTGAGGCTATATCTTTGTGGGCACAAACAACTTCATCTCTGTTACACTGCGGAGCTGATAACGTTGAACCTCAACACGGCAGTTAGCAGACCAACGCTAATTCCACTGCACAATCAGGATGCCCCTGATATATATAGCTTCACAAGTTAGGCTCTGCTTCCAGTATCTGGACACATATTTTCTAAAATAGTCATGGTCCTTAAGGTTTGTGTCAGCTTCCTGCACCTCTGGGTGGGGGGAGGTATGGACCAATAGACAATCATCACACTTGGAGAAAATATTGAACTTTTCAGATATTTTATCTTGCTTCGATTCATAATCAATGTTTATGGAAGCAGAAACCAAGAGGAAAAAAAGATGCATTGCATTGAGCAAAACTCATTTACAAGAATTCTTAAAAGTGTCAAAAAACAAGGAAGTTAATTTGAGGAGTAAGGCGCACCTGACCAAATGCTGGTATTTATTTTATTGGTTCATATCTGTTCATTGCTTCATTGGGCATTTGCTAAGCAAAACTTAAGGAGTAATGGGTTTGAGTTATGATCTGGCAAAGAATATTGAAGGCACTGTGAGCTGTCAAAAGAAAAATAAATCTGTTGGAAGCACAGCCAGAATATTCTTCAGAGTCAGGGATGATAAAACTGTCTCAATTGCTTTGGTCATGCTGACAGGAAACACCAGCTTCTGGAGATGGACAGGCAGATTTAAAGAGACAGCTCAAAAATGTAAGGCCCTCACCCTCACAGTGGCTGGAACAATGAGTTCAAATATAAGGGTCGTTGCGTGGATTGTGTGGCAAAGGACAGGGTTTCTTCTGTTGTATGCAGTGTTACTATGAGTTGAAACAAATTGGATGGCACCTAACAAATACACACACACAGAGACATATATATACACACTTATATATAGGTAAAATTTATCATTTGGTGATTAGATGTAGTTACTGTATAATAATATAATATAAATTTTATTTCTGTTATGTACTTCTTAATATTTTCTTAAATTTACACAAACATGTATAATGTGTATATAGTTAGATATGTGGATATTATATATGTGCTATATAAAAAATGTTATATGTACAATATTTTTTGAAAATAATTCAACACTTGTACTGATATTTACTGTTTTATCTTGCTCTTTAGTATTATGTAAAATTACTCTAACGTTGAAATTGATAGATTGAGACAATTGCCACTCACAAATCTTCATTATGATTATCTTCACTTGCTGCTTTTGAAAACTTATAAGCATTAAAGAGACTTCAAGCTATTTCTTGCACTAAAATATGACTAATAAATATATTATGCTGATTTTAATAATCTAATAAAATTATCAATGCCTTTCTCATTATAATAATTGGTTTCAATGAATGGCTAAAAGTTGTACCCTTCATTAGGGCAGTGTCATTCACATACTTTAACAAAATTTAGATCCTTTTTTAACTAATGTACCATAGCATTCCTCCTCATTTATTCTTCAGCACAATCTTTTTTTTATTTTACTTGATGCATCACCCTTACTTGCACTGAAGGCCAAGTTAGAAGAGTGAATGAGAGGGAAATTTAAAACAAATACAAACTTTCACAATCAACACAATGTCAATCATAAGTGATCCTGCTTAAAATTCTTCTTGCTTGATCTTATGTAATCTTTTCAAGAGCATCACAAGACACTTCCTGCAGTAATGATTTTGAGACATCATGTAATAATTTTCATTTGTAATACAGCTAGTTTTTTGAAAATCTTATGAATTTTCTACTATGTAGAAAGTTCTTCACTATGTGATATGTGTATGAAAATCTGGAAAATATTCACAAATAATATAAACTAAAATTTCAGAGTGGATTTTTCTGATGGAGAGGAAAATAAATTAAACAGAATGTTTAATAGAAGTTTAGTAGAGATAAAACCATGATTTAGTTTTGATAATTGCTTAGTATGGGTATGTAGGTTTAGGTTGTATTTGACTTTGAATTTTTCTGTTTACTTAAAATATTTCACAACTTAGAAACAAAGAGCACTGGTCTAGGATACAAAGAAAAAGTACTCTTAAGATGGCATTTGCACCGATTCAGATATGTATGTTCAATAATGTTTACTCTTGTTCAGTATATGAGAATTATGTTGACCCTTGAGACACACAAAGTGGACTGCCTGGATCCACTGTTTTCTAAAAAAATAAATTTAAATTTTTTAAATATCTACAACAATATGAAAAAAACCACAGCAGGTTGATCATGTAACCTAGTATATTAAAATTAAAAATGTGAAGCAGCTATATCATGACTATATAGAATATGTATATTGCTGGTCAATTATATTGTTCTTTACCACAAAATATATACAATTCAAGTATACACAGATAAAAACTATCAAAGCTATGCACATGGATACAGACTACATGTAACATAAATCACAGTTGAAAGAAATATAAACAAAGTCAAGTTATAGTATTAAATTTAACTTGCATAAAATTATAGTATATATTGTACAAATGTTATAGTTTCCAATTTACTGGTTTATCCTATGCGATGCAGTCAAATGTTTCAAAAATCCCATTTAAAACATTGTGTGATGCTAATTATGTCTATGTGTGCAATTTATTTCTTCAATAAATTATTTATTACACTAATAAGTGATCTCTTGCAGTTTTCATATACGTTTTCCTTGTATAAATTGTAATGCTATAAGCCTTGAACAACACCAAGGGGACACATAGGATGTACTACTAGTGATGATGAAAGTGCTCTCAAGAGGAAAGTCATGACATTCTAACAAAATGTTCAATTTTTCACTAAGTGCCATAGATTGAGTCTACAGCTGTGGTTGCCTGTCATGTCAAGGTAATGAATCCATGTAAGGAACATTGTAAAAAAAAGTAAAAATAAATTTGTAAAACCATCACTGCAGCCTGAAAATATCTCAGCAGGTGCAAAACTCTAGTGTATTTTGTGAAATATCTTTTAATCTTATATTGAGAATGTAGTTTTATGTGGACATAGGAGGGCTTTCAGAAGGACAGGTAAAGATTTTAACACAATTCGAGAAAAAGTGAAGAATTTGTAATGAAAATTCAACAGGAGAAAGTTGAGAGACATGAATCTGGATAATTTAATGCTAAAAAAATTATGAAGAAGTTTGCCTCCTACTCCCACCAGGGGGCAGTGATGCCCTCCCACAAAAAAAAAGAACAAGAAGTTTGCCTTCAAATATTGTCAAGATGAATGAAGAAACAGATACTTGGACCAAGAGCAGGAATTTGGCTCCCCCCAAACCCACCCCACCACAAATGCCACTAGGAATTCATTGAACAAAGAGATGTACCTGAATGGGCTTTAATACCAACAAAATGCTCCATTCTGGAAAAAAAAGTGCTTCAAGGAAATGCACTAATCATGGGAGTACAAGGATTTAGATAACATAGAATAAACTATTACTGTTTCATGCAAATGCTATTGGGTTTATGATTAAGACTGTCCTTATCTATAAATTTGCTGCAACCCAAGTCGTGAGAGAAAGATAAACATCAACTGTCAGTTTTTGATTGAGCTACAAGAGTACCTGAATAATGAATACCCTTTTCCTGAATTGGTTACAAAAATTTTCTTTGTGATGTCAGGAAGTATCTTTCCAGTAAGAAGCACTTAAAAAATATTTGATATTGGACAGTGCCTTTGTTTATCAAGAACCCTGTGGCAGTCATGTGCTTATGTTAATTTTATGATTAAAATGTAGGGATGGAGTCTAGCATGTTAATCTGGAGATAGTCATTGAGTAGCCAATGAGGCCTCTATGCGGGCATGGCTTTTTCCTGAAACTACTGGGAAATCTCATGATATTTCCCTTGTGAAGATGAGAAACTATCTTCCCCAGTGATTGGGAGTTAGTCTCAGAGACGATGAATCATGGATAAGACAAGATGGCAGCCTCGAGAAGCTGGAGGAGCTGGCGGAGAGACCACACAGCTTTGCCCTGATGGAGCCAGACCTCTGAAGCTGGAGAGGCCACATGGACCTCTGCCAGCGATGTGTTGCTTTTGCTGTAGCTGGACCCTGAGCCCTGGAAGCAAAGAGCCATGTGGAGACCCCTGCCAGCACCGGCAGTCTGCACCCACTGACCTGTGACTTCGTGAGTCAGAAGAAGACTTTATAGACTGATTTCGGGCATATGGATTAATATCAGTCTTATGACTTTGTACTTGACTGGATTGGGATTCTTTCTTAATGTCCTATTTCTCTAATATATAAACTGTACCCTTATAGCCATATGTGCATCTATGAAATTTGTTCCTCTAGTCTACCCGGACTACCTCAAACCCCAAGCATCAAACCAAAGATGCTGATATTTTCTAACTGCCCCCAAACTCAGTACCTCTAATTCTACCTTTAGAATTAAAGGAATCATAAGACCAACTAAGACTTAGTACACATGGTGTTCATAGAAATATTCATCAATCTAATGGAAAATCATGCATATAGAAAGGATACCATGACATGACAAAATAACAATAATTTGTAAATTATCAAGGTTTCGTGAGGGAAGAAGGGGAGTGGAGGAGCGAGGGGGTAATGAAAAGCGGATACCAATGTCTCAAGTAAAAAGAAAATATTCATTCAAGTAGAAAGAATGATGTTGCAACAAATGTACAAATGTGCTTGATACAATAAATGTATGTATGGATTTTGATGAGTTGTACAAACCCTCAATGTGATACATATATATACATACATACATACACACATATACACACACATATATATATAAAGTCTGGAAGGATTATGCCATTGTTGTTATAGAAAAAGTAAAAGTCATCAATCCCAAAATCAATTCTTGCTGAGGAAAAAAAATGTATCCAATGTTGTACAGCCTTCACATGATTCACCAGAGTCAGTCAGGAAATCATGAAGACATTGTGCATACCGAAAAAAAGTGGCAGCTATGGGTTTCAGAGAACGAATCTTATAGAAATAGAAGTCTTAATAGACATGTGCCATAGGAATTAATGGAGGAGCAATTGATGAAGAAGCGTGTTTTCAGAATTTGTGTCAGACTAGTGGAGTAGTGGGTTGTGCATTAAGCTACTAACCTTGCAGTACAGTTTGCAAACATGAACCACTCCTCTGAGGAAGAAGGAAACTTTATATCCCTTTAAATATTTACAGTATTGGAAACCCACATGGCGGTTCTACCTTGTCCTATAATGTCCCTATGAGTTTCATTGAGTCAAGGGCGATGCGTTTAGTGTTTGGTTTTAGTGTCAGACAATGAGAAAGAAGATGTAAAAGAACCTGTGGCAGAAAGCAAATGAACTTTACCAGAAGAGTTCTAAGTATTCAAAATTGCTTTTCACTTATTTTATGACGTGCTCCCTTTCACAATGGAGACATTGAAACTAACGAAAAAAAGGTGTAAAAGAGATGCTCTCTTACCTGTGCTTGGGTTATTCCAATCTTCCAGGGCAAGAGAGAGTGGTCCATGTGGGTTTCTGAGAGTATACTTTTTATGTGACTAGAAATCCTTTCTTTCCTGAGGATCGGCTGATGCTTTCAAACTTCTGAACTTTGGAGTCACAGCCCTACACATAACAGCAATGCCACTGGAGTTCCTTTCTGGAGCTATCACTCCCTGGAAAATTACATCCTACTCAGTAAATTGGAGGATCAGAGGAAAGGAGGGAGGATCTGGAGGAGATGGGTTGGCCCAGTTACTTGAACCATGAATTCACAAGCAACAGTTTTGAGGGTGACACAGGACTGGCTGTAATTCATTTGGCTCCCCATGGGATCACTATGATCAGAAGGGAATTGTTGGCATTTGCCATTGGCAACAATATTGATGAGGACTGTTGCAGATTTTATACGCATTTTTTAGAGTACGAAAAATTGCTAAATTGAACAGTTTTGAAAAATAGGCGGATTGAGAATGGAGATGAATTTGACCTCAGTGGGTTGGAGTGAGTATACTTAGAATGATTGGCATAGTAAATACATTGAAAACAATAAATACATACACCACAAATAATTGAGTTCAGAAAGGGCAAAATTGATGAGTTGATGGAAAAATGGAATCAAAAATAACAGAAATAATCTGTGGGCATTTTGTACATGTAAAAAGGAAGTAAAAGTAGTATTTGTGTCCTTTTTTGTTACTTCCATGTCCCATTTACAAGGACTCTTTTCAAAGATGAACAGGCTTTCAGTAGTCTACCCATTAATTAATAATCCATTAAGAAGGCAATCGATTCTCAATTTGCATAGGCAAAATGACATAAAGTATGAGAGGATTTTTAGAGGACGTGTTGTCATGTCAAAATGCTGTACATGGGCTTATGAATGCAGTAGTTCAAAGTAAAGATAGCGAATAATTGTAACACAGTATGATGACTTTTATACAAAAGCCTTTATATTAAATCATCACATCTTAAAATATTACAATATCTACCATGTTACTATTGCTATTTTTAGCTTGTACTTGAATAATAAAATCTGAATTAGGGCATTTATTTTATTTTTAAACTGGGACCTTCAGAGAGGAGTGTTCAGTAATTAGCTCATAGTAGTTTCAGATTCTGGATTGATTCCCAGGTCTTAGTCTTCTCTCCCGTGGGAAATTTTGATCATAAATTCAAAGCCTGACCTTGATTCTGATTTTATAAGGAATATTATATTCAGTTCGACCTTCACCAGCTAGATTGAAAGAAGATGAAAGGATTAGTTGAAATTGAACACTATGCCCACAGTCCAAAGTAAAAAGAAAAAAGTTAAACTTTCAGTCATAAATTATACATGAGAAGTTATATGCTAATAGTATAATCCACAGTCACCAGAATTCCTGCATTGTCCTCAGCTGTAGGTGTTCACTTATTTGAATGGTAACAATGGATTTCAAAGCACAGTGAAGAGGACAGTAGAAAAATTGTTTAAATAATTTTACAGGTTCACACAAGTTAGAACATACATAAATGAATTTTTGATTCATATAAATGGTGGCCATAATTGCCAAGATTTTAAGTCCCATTATTTCCCCCTGAACATTTGTACAAGCAGTATAAAAAGTATTTTGTCTTTATAGCACATTTTATGATGGTGTAATTAAAAAAATAATTTGTGCCTTCATAACATGTTGGGATAAATGCTTGACTCCTAAGCACGTACAAAGTTAAAACTGACTTTTTGTTCCTGTAAACATTTACAGTCTCAGAAACCCCATATGGGTTTAGTATGAGTTGAAATAAAATTGAAGGCAGTAAATTTGATTTTGTTTATTTAAAAGTTCCCCAATAAAATTATAGGCAAAATTCAATCCAGTTCTTGTACTATTAAAAGAAAGTATCCTTCATATCCATTACCCTTTGTCTCATTTAAACATGTTATTTTATCTGAAAGCATATTAAATTCACAGTGATTTACAATTAAAGAAAAGTAAAAATTCAAGTTGAATACATTTCAACATAATGGACATTATTTTTCTTAAGGAGTTCCAGTCTTGTTTATTGACATCTTTCTCTACTGCATTATTAGATAGTACTTCATATCTCCTAAATATATTTAGAGGTAATAGATTGCATTAAAACTGTCCTTTAAAATTGCCTTTTAACTTCTAAATATACTTTATAGCAATTAAATTTACCGAAGCAGAAAACCTATCTTTCATTATTTTAAAAAATTTGGCTATTGAATAAACATAGTATTTCTATGGTCATAAATTTAATTGTGATAATATATAACCATTTTTATGCATGAAGTGTAAATGTACTATGTGTAGAATGTAAGCAAGTGGAGTAGTTGGGTTGAAAAATCAATTGAAATAAAATAATACTGCAAGAAATTTTACAGATGATACACATATTCTTTGATAATAACTGAAACAAAATGACATTTCTAGATAAATCTACTTTTACCAAAGCTCATTTATAGAAAAAATATTTTTATGGAAAATCTATATTATACTAAATATGGACATATTTTATTTTTACATTGTCATTGAATATTTTTATGCTACTTCATTATTTTTATCCTGAAGTAGAGCACACTAGACAAACTTATGGTTTAAATGAAAATGATGATGAATCCTTGAAAAAGGAACCTATATTCATTTCCTTTTTTAATCCTTTTATTGAGGGCTCACATAGTTCTTATCACAAGCAATACATAGGTCCATTGTGTGTCAAGCACACTGGTACATTCATTGTCCTTATCATTCTCATAACATTTGCTTTCTCTTTAAACCCTTGACATTGGCTTCTCATTCTTTTCCCCTCCCTCTCTGTTGCCCCCTCCCTCATAAACCCTTGATAATTTATAAAATCATTATTACTTTGTCATATCTTACACTGTCTGATGTCTCCCTTCATCCACTTCCCCATTGTCAGTACTCCAGGGAAGAGATAATGTAGATCTTTGTAATAAGTTCCCCCTTTATACCCCACCTTCCCTCCACCCTCCAGTGTCACCCTCCCAGTATCACCACTCTCACCACTGGCCCTAAAGGGATCATCTTTCCTGGATTCCCTGTTTTTCTGGTTCCTGTCTGTACCAGTGTACATCCTCTGGTCTAGCTAGAGTTGTAAGATAGAAATGGGATCATGACCGTGAAAAGGAGGAAGCATTGTCGAACTAGAGAAAAGGTGTATGCTTCATCATTGCTACACTGCACCTTAACAGGTTCGTCTCCTCCCTGCAACTCCTCTGTAAAGGAAAGTCTGCTACCTACAGATGGACTTTGGGTCCCCAAACTGTACTCATCTTCTTTTACTATATATATATATATATATATATATATATATATATATATATATATATAGTTCTTAGATGCCTCATACCTTACCCCTTCAACACCTTGTTCTCACATAGACTGGTGTATTTCTTCCAGTTGGGCTTTGTTGCTTCTAAGCTAGAGGACTGCTTGTTTATCTTCAAGTCTTTAAGATTCCAGTCATTATATCTTTTGATAACCAGGCACCATCAGCTTTCTTTACCTCACTTGCTTATGCACATTTTTTTCTTCAGCAATTGTGTCAGGAAGGTGAGCATCATAGCAAGCCAATTTAATAGAACAGAATGCTCTTGCACTGAGGAAGTACTTGAGTGGAGACTGAACAGTAATGGACAGCCTTTGGAAAATAAACATACTATACAGTGTCCCAAGTAGTATTTTAAAAACTTCTTTTCATTTTACAAAATAAAAGGTAACCGCTAAATTCTAAAAAAAAACACCCAGAATGTTTAGGACTCAAGTATAAAACTGCTGCTACTCCTTTCACCATTGATCAGTGTTTGAATTTCTTAAAGTTGTGTTTGCATTTTGTACATTTTGTAAAGTCACAGCATTATCCTATGGGAAGGAGTAGAAGAGTATTATCTGACTTCCATCTTTCACCTGTCTCAATGCTGTACCTCTCCTGAGATCCACAGCCAGCATTACAGGATGTCAATGAGTGAAGCTGACAAATACAACCTGCTACATTCATTAGTTATGACATCTATTATTTTTCCTTCTAAATTTTATTTTTTCCTTTTAAAACATTGAGGATTTTTGAGTAGAGACAATGTAATTATGGAAATTAGCATATGATGAGAGAATACCAGTACTTCTCAAAGTTGAACTATGTAAGGCCACCACATACAAAAAAAAGTCCTCAGAATTCAAGTACAAATAAGCATCTAGTCAAGAAGCAACAAAGTCCACATGGAAGAAGCAAAGCAGCCTGGGTAATCCCAAGGTGTTGAGGAAATCAGCTATCAGACATCAAAGAATAAAAATGTACATAACTGGGAATGAGGAGTAGTACAGAGTAGGCACGCAAACCCCATCTGTGGGCAACTGGACATTCCCATACAGAAGGCCTGTGGAGAGGAGGAAATAGTGTGCAGTGTAGCAATGTTGAAGCACACAATGTTTCTCTAGTTCTTGAATATTCCGCTCACACTCCCTCCTCCTCACTGTCAAGATCCCAGTTCTACCTTACAAATCTGGCTGGACCAGAGGACCACTGGTACAAATAAGAATTGAAAACACAGGGGATTCAATCCAGAAGTACCCCTTAGGACCGGTAGTGAGAGGGGTGATTATCGGAAGGTGTAGGTAAGATGGCGTCAAAAAGGAAAACAGATTTCAAGGATCTACATATGGTGTGTTAGTTTGGATAGACTAGAGAAACAAATTCATAAACACACATATGGATATAAGGGAAAGGTTTACATACAAGTGGAATAGAACATTGAGAAAGCATCCCAATCCAGTCCAGTTCAAGGTCATAAGTCTGATATTAGTCCCTCTGTCTGATACCAGTCCCTAAGGTCTCCTTCCAACTCACAAAGCATGTGCAAGGACACCAGGACAATCACAGGCCAGTGGGTGCAGAGTCTTTTGTATCCAGCAGCAGTAAAAGTATCCTGGCATTGGCAGAGGTCTCCCAAGCACTCCTCATTTCCAGGGCTCAGGGTCCATCAGTAGTATCCATTGGTGATAGAAGCATCTTCGCACTGGCAGGAGTATCTCTGTGACTTCTCTGGCCCCAGGACTCGGGATTTGGCATCATGCTACCATTTTGTCTTGTCAGGTAAACCGAGTCCAAGAGACTGAGTCTCTAGTCTCTCATCTTCATGGGGAAGATATTGTGAGATTTCCCAGAAATCTCAGAGAAAGCCAAAACCACAAAGAGATCTCATTGGCAATTTCCAGAATAACAGGTTAGACTCCACCCCTATACTCTTAGTCAAATTGGCACCAGAGTATGTGACTAGCACATATGGCCTCCTCCCTGGGGGAAGGACAGCGGAGAAGTGGGTGAGGTGAGACATTGAATGGCATAAGATATGACAAGTTGATAATAATTTATAAATTATCAGGCATTCGTTGGAGAGGAGTGAGTGGGGGTGGAGGGGGAAAATGAGGAGCAGATACCAGGGGCTTAAGTAGAAAGTAAGTGTTTTAAGAACGATGAGGGAGGAAACAAATGTATAAAAGTGCTTGGGACAATGGATGTATATGTGAATTGTGATAAGAGTTGTTTAAGTTCCCAATAAAATGAATTAAAATATACTAAAGTCATATTTGGCATGAATCATAGCTTACAGTTTGATTTTTGTGATGCCATGCCATGCAATTACAAAAATTGTCTGTTATATTGGTAGGATAACTTACTCAAACTCACTGTGCCTGCTTTCAGGGTGCAAGGTAATTTTTTTTCCCAATGCTTTGTCAAGCGCGTATTCTGCTGAATTGGGACCCACTGATAGAGTTTAAGAATAATTTTCTCCCATATTTAGCACTCACCAGTTTTATCTTACTGGAATTCTACATGTACTTATCAATTCAACAAATAACTATGGAGTTCTTAATGTAATTGTTTTACCTGGGGATAGAGATGTGTAGCTACACTAAAGAAATAAATGAGAAAATAAATGTAATTAATTAGTTTAAAGAATAAATTAATTAATTAAAGGAATGAACAAGTTAATTAAAATAAATTAAAGTTTAAGTTTTAAAATCCTCAGACTGTAAAGTACAATTAAGTAGGAGAAATATGCAAATATGATACAGCTCTTTTGCTTAGTGTGGAGGACTTAGTAACAATGTTAACAAGAATTACTATATTTTTTGTTTATGTATAGGTCCCTAGTGAGGTATTAGTTACAAACTGGACTGCCAGCCACAAGGTCAGCAATTCAAAATCACCAGCTGTTCCTTGAGTAAAAGAAGATCTTTCTACTCCCATATGGGTTAATAGACTTGGAAACCCACGGGGGCAGTCACAGTCTGTCCTTCTGAGCTCTATATGAATTTGAATTAGTTCAATGTCAGTGAGTTTGAGTTTTTAAAATTATATTTTTGCTATGTATTATACAGTGAACTGTAATACAGCATGAGTAAAAATATTGCCATTGAGCATTTTATTTGTAGATGTATGGCTTTTTTAAAAACAAACTTAATTTAGCATGTGCTCAGTGAAGACTGTGGAGATTACTCAGTAATAGACTACACTAACTTACATAAGTTACTTTCTAAAATTTTGTTTCCAAGGGCTACACTGGGATGGTTACATTCAAGACAGAGAGGTCAGACTAGGATTTATGAGGACTATTTCTGGAAGATTTCAAAAAGGGGTAACAGTAGTAAAGTTTTCTTGAAGGATGCAGAATGGTCATGGTGCCTTATTATGAAGAAGCTATAAGAACATTGAAAGCATGCACTGTTGAGATAAAGGTCAGGAAAGTTGTTCCCAAGGATGTTTCTCATTGTGACTATGAACTTGCTTCTGCTTCAATGGTAGCAAGGGATATCCCATGAGAATTGTACTGAGTAACCTTCATGTCATCGACCCTCCAGGTGTGATTTTGTCCCTTCAGCCTTCTTTTTCTTCCCATATTCAAAGAGCATTTAAAAAGAATAGAATTTGTTCTAACAAGCTGACATTCTGTGATGCTCACTCTCCTGAAACAATCGCTGAAGACAAAATGTGAGCATAAGCAAATGAAGTAAAGAATATTGATGGTGCCTAGATATATTAAGAGATATAGCACTTTGGGTATTGAAGGCTTAAGTTAGAAAATAATTCATCTAACAGAGAAGCAACAAGCACACATGGAAGAAACACACCAGCCTGTGCAATTATCAGGTGTGTCATTCCGGGTAGACTAGAGGAACAAACTTCAAAGACACGCATATGGATATGATGAATGGGTTTATATTCAAGGGGAACAAGACATTGAGAAAACATCCCATCCCAGTCCAGCTCAAAGTCACAAATCAGATATTAACCATATGCCAGAAATCGGTCCATAAAGTCTCCTTCTGACTCACGAAGTCACAGGTCAGTGGCTACAAAATCCTGGCACCAACAGGGGTCTCCCCATGTCTCCTTACTTCCAGGGCTCAGGGTCCATCTACAGTATCACGTGGTGGCAGAAGCAACTCATCGCTGGAAGAGGCCTCCATGTGGCTGCCCCAGCCTCAAAGGTCTGGCTCCATCAGGGCAAAGCCGTGTGGTTTCTCCACCAGCTACTACAGCTTCCCAGACGCTGCCATTCTGTGTTGCCTGTGATTAATCATCTCCTTGAAACTAACTCCCAACAACTGGGGAAGATAGCTTCTCATCTTCACGAGGGAAATATCGCGAGATTTCCCTGGAGTCTCAGGTGAAAGCCATGCCCACCCAGAGGTCTCATCGGCTACTCAATGGCTATCTCCAGATTAACAGGCTAGACTCCACCCCTATATTTCAATCATAAAATTAACATAAGCATATGACTGCCACATCAGGTGTCAACAAAATTTAGAGAACAGCCACCAAAATACTAAAAACCTATAGCTGAGAAGAATGCTGATTAAAGCAGAGACTCAAAGTCCACAGTAAATATTAGCACATCCTCTCACAGATGGTTCACAAGAAATGGCTAATTCAACCAGAATGCATTATAACAACGATTAAACACACCATATTCTTCTGGTTCTTTGAGACTTCTTCACCCCTCCAGTACCATTATCCCAGTCCTTCCTTTCAGTTCTTGGTAGACTGGAGCATGTACTCATATAAATAATAGTTTATGGCACAAAGGAACTCAGGTCAGATAATCCCCTCAAGAACAGAAATGGGAATAGTAATGTCAGGGGATTAGGTGGAAGGTGGAGATAAGAGGAAAGGAAGGGGGTCCAATTGCAATTATTGATGGATATCTCTCACCTCCAAGGGGGAGGAACACCAGAAACTTGAGTGAAGGGAGACTATGGTATGTGTAACAATAATAATTGATAAATTTCAAGGGTTTATCAAGGAAATAATAATTTATAATTTTTAAGAATCAAGAGTGTGGAAATGAGGTGAGGGAATGATACAAAGATGAGCTGATACAAAGGACTCAAATAGAAAGTGAATATTTAGAAAATGATGTTGACAACACATGTGCAAATATGCTTGATACTATTGATATATGAGCCCCCAATGCAATCATTGAAAACAAAACAAAGCAAGCAAACAAGCAAAAAGGATGATCCATCAGAATGCAAAAGTTACCCTCACCATCTAATTGATGAAAAGTCTATAGACAAGAGTTATTGCAAGAAGATAGATTGAAAACACAATCCACATTTACACTGTTTCATTAATCGGTCAGAGCAAGTCATTCCCTAATAGGAATTAAGCACAGACATAGGTGGCTAAGTATTTCACAGTAAACTTTGAGGAGAAGCAGTTACAACCAGCTACAAATACCATAATGAAAACAGGTCTGTTCAGTGGCAATGGTTGAATAATTAAGAACTTCAAATTAAATTTTGTTGATACAGGAAGTTTTGAGGAATCAGATATCTAAGAGCTCATTAATTTACTTAAATTCTGGTTGTACACATCATATACTTGCTTCCATGTATAAATCTTACAAGTCCACTACTTGGAGAGGATATTCTATTACTTTAACACTTTGAAAATGCTTAATACTTTGAAGAAAATGAATTCTTTTGAAAGGAGATATAACCTCACAATACAAGAATTTCTAAGTCAGAAGCTTAAAGTTTAGCACAAATTATATATTTATTTACTTTATTGAGAGTGAAAAATTGACATTTTCTAAAAACCCACACCTATGCAGCATACTCATGTATAATTGTGGTTAGGTGTGGTGTTGGGGAGAGAAATCATGCTTAAGAAATGGAGACAGACTGCACCTCTAGGATATTAATCCAGGATCAACTTGCTTCTCTTCATGCCCCAGATTATGAGACCTCAAGAGATGGGAAAAATAAAATTTTAAGACTCATTTGCTGTATATAAATCTGAGGCCAACCAAATTACCAGAAAACAATGATATACTCTGTTTTCTCCTTCTGAATTGAATAACGCTTATGTTCATTTTGCAGAACTCTGGGTTGGAAGAATAACTTCAACAGTGATCAATACTGAATATTCTTTTAGCGTGATTGGGCAGAATCTCAGGACAAATTATTTTGCACTTAGAATAGGAAATAAATCCGATTTTTTTTCATGTAGATTGGGTGGTACAATTTACACATAACAGTTACTTTAGTTCAATCTGATTACATAATGGTTTTGTGTGAGGTTTTTCAAAACTAACCATTATATATGGTACAAGTGATTTATGTTGAGTTCATAGTAATATTATTCTGGAAATATTTATAAATGCTATATAAAGATAACATCAAAGGAAGTGAAAAAAATAAATGTAGGAATAACAACTCAGCTCAGAAAATATTAGCAATGCAAATTACTTTTAACATTATTTCAGTTACTATTTTTGCACAAAGTTCTTCCTGTTGAATGATTTTTTGATGAAATGAATATTTTCATGCACTACTGTTGGAAGCTTATTTGGTAACATGCCAATATTTAAAAGGCCTTAAAATAGTTGAGCCAATAAATTAATTTGGGGGAATTGTATATAAAATAGTCAGAAAAGCAGATGAAATTTATCTAAAAAGATAGCAACTTCTAATGGCTAACTTAGGACAAAATTTCTATTTTGACCTAATAAAATTATTAGATAAGTATGACTCCTTGTTTCGTAGTGTACTAGAAAGTGAGTAAAGGTATCTAGAGAGAATGTTTAAATCATAAGATGTTCTAATTATAAATTAAGTTAAAAATATAAAAATAACTAATATGAAAAAATAACTAATAAACTTCCTTAGTAATAGATAAGGAAGCAAATAAGAGAAAAAGAATTCTTCAAACTCTGCAGAATTGGTTGACATAGGCCATTTTAAAATGAATGATTTTTATCACCATTATGCTTCTATTTTCTTCAATATTTTATCAATAAAATTAGCTCATTTTGCATCTTAAGTTATATTAAAAGTGGAGATTATACCAATGGGTCAAGAAGAAAGAAACTTATTTGAAAATTATCATGGCCACATATGTACACATGGGCATGGTACAATTAATGTATGGATTTTATAAGAGCTGCAAGTTCTCCCCATAAAATGATTTATATTTCAAGGAGTGTATTATTTCAAAACACTTCATAAAAATCGGTGGGATCATATTTGAAGAATGATTGAGAAGTAAATAAGACTTGAAGGCCATAGAGACTAGTACTAATACAAATTTGGTAATTTTTGTCATAACACAAACGCAAAATATACATGACATCTACCCTAGTAAGACTGCTCCATTAATATTCAATATGGAATTTGAATTGTAGTGCTACAGAAGATATTTAAATTGCCAAAGAACAAACTGATCTGCCTTGGAAGAAGCATGGCCTCAATATGACTTAGAGACAATGATGGTATGACTTCCTCTTACAAGCTCGGATATGTTGTCTGAGAGATGAGTCTCTGGGGTAGAACATCGTGCTTGGTGAATAGGAGGGCAGCATGAAAGAATGTCTTTGACAAGAAAGACTGAAACCATGACTCCAAGAGTGGGCTCAGATAGAACAATTGTTAGGATGATGCAGGACCAGGTAGAGTTTCTTTCTGCTGTGTAGAGAAGGTCACTAACGGTTGGAACAGACTCAAGGGCACCTAATGACAGTAACAGCACTGATCACTTATTGATATTTGTGTCACACAATAACCACTCAGGTTTAGACTATCTTACTAAAATGTATAAACCCCTTACATAGTTATTTATTTAATCTTTTTTTCCTAGCTATTCTTCTCTTGAATTTCTCTAGGCAACTTACATGAATGAAAAATGAAAAAAATTGAAGTGGGCAATTCATAGTTGGAAATCTCCAAAGTAAAAGTTCCTTACTGGTCTGAATTGGCATTTGGTCTTAAAGCCTTATCAATGCTACTGCTCTATAAACTGCCTAGTTAGCCAAAAAATAGAGCAATGCACTGAAGTACAGAGGAGGCGATCTGAAAAGGCACTTTGCTGATTACTGTACTTTATGCAATATAGGAAAGAGGGATCTGTATTTTAGTCACAGCATTCACTGGTAAATATAGTATTTCTTTTCTTCAGAAAATTGAGAACAAAGACTGAAAACATTTTCCATCAAACACTATGAAATAAATACCATAGAATGTTATTACATTAATCCTTCAGAAGGCTAAAATATAAAAGCAAACTTAATAAAGACTCTTCTTACAAACATATCATTCTAACAGAGTGGACTATCCAGGACTTGGTCTTGTGTCACTGTGTGGAATCAAACAAAACAAAACAGAATAACTAAACAGGAATAGTTTATAATAATATCTTTAGGTTATGACCTTGCACTTGAGATTTTTCCAGACATTCGTAAGACTGTTCTAAAAATAAAGTTTTCTTTCTTCATATTTTGACTTTCAGTCTTGGTTATTTAATACAAAATTCACAATCATGCTCATGAAAATGGGGATTTAGTGAATGATACTTCAGTAAAAGATTGAAAGTGTAACGTTGTAAATCTACCACTTCTTATATAAGTATCAGTATCAATAGATTTATCTTCATGATCGTGGATTGAACTGCTCCTTCATGTATAAGTTCTAACAGTACTTACTGAGTGAATTCTGTTTGGAACACTGTTATAAGGGTTCATATGCCATTTCCAACAGGACAGAAAGATTCTATGTGCTCATAAATCTTAGATTGTAATACATCGTTTATATCTTTAGAATTAATATACATCCAATAGTACCATAGAGTAATGGGATGGAGAAGGCAGGGACAAATACAGAATTGTCAATGCAATTCCATAAGAGAAAATAATAGTTATATAATGGACAATTTGAAAGCATGGAGAAGTATAAAGAAAAAAAATTAGAAAACATACCATATCTTGCTAAATTACTCATAAGTATCTTCCCAATATTAATTGTGCTTGCATGTTAGTCCTCATAATTCCCATTTTGAGGATCTTTTTTTAGGCATAACTGCCCTCTGGTGGGAGTGGGAGGCCCAGACTTGCTCCTGGATAGCGCTGCTGGATTTGAACTGCCAAACCAGTTGGTTCCAGTCCCACATTCAACCACTATACGACTGGGGCTCAGCTTGAGGACCTTTATGAGTCAGACTCAATGCAATGGAAGTAGATTAGATTTGGTTTAAATTCGGAAGACATAATCAACTAACATGATCTAAAATTAAAAAATATATATGGTAGAGAATATTGTACAGAGGGCTAAACAAACATTAAAATAAAGTAAAAAAGTTTAGATATTTACTGGTAGAAATATTTTCTTCAAGGCATGTACTAACTTGAGTCATGTAAGTACAATATTTGAAAAGGGGAGATGAGACAAGAGCAAGATTTGGGCAAGAAAAAATCAAAGATAGAAATGTTACTGCAAAATACCTTCAAAATAATCCGGTGGAAATGTGTAAAGATAGTTCTGCTAAGATTGCTAGGATTCAGAGGAGAGTTACAAGATAGGAAATTAATCTTGTGAAGTAAGAGCTTCAACTATATTAATTACAGAGATAAAATGACAATATTAGGACCCAGAAGAGAATCCTGAATTTAGAATTAGTAACAGAGAAAAGAAAGTGTTCCACAAGTGTTATGGAAAAATGATGATAGAAATAGAAACCAAAAAACTTGAGAAAGCACTGCTGCAACATACAAGAGTGAAAAGCATATTGGAAGACAGAACAAAATGTTATAAGATTGCCCGAAAAGACGATATGGAGTGAAAAGAGTAGATATATTGACAGTTTTAAGGAAGTACAATATTTAATTAATAAACAAGGAGTTCCTGGATAGAAACAATTTTAAATGCTGGAAAAGTAACCGAAAATTTGTTGATTCAAATATATGTAATAGCTGGATCCTTAGTAGAAGACCTAGCAAACTATTTCTGAAATTCACAGTCTGCAAAGCCTACTGTGTATATCTATTCTCCATATATATGTCCATTGAGTCAGAATCACTGGTAACAAATGACCACATTCAAGAAAGAAGCATAAAACATGCTGACAATGTTTCATCTAATAATTTTATATTATTAAATGAAACATATTATGATAGATCCTAGATATTTCAGTTAGCTGAAATTGATTCCTATTAAAATTTTGAATCACACAATCCTATGTTTTACTATGTTCATAGTATCTTTAAACATAACCCATCTGTGTGCTTGGTGTTCTACAATGGATTGTAGGTTGCTGTGATGTTAGAAACTGTGATACAATCAGGTTCAATCATTATGAGCCAGTTTCACCAGAGTTGGCAGGTTCAGAACGGTTTAGGGAAAGAGACAAATCACCAACTTCTTAGGTATTACTCAGTGACACTGTACAAACAAAAACATAAAGCATAAAGTTATCTGATTTAGGTAAGAAGAAGCAACACATAGATAGAAAACATTCAATAAACCATTGGGGAAACATGGACTCTTCGAAGTACAGATGAATATAAGACCTAGAAGGAATAAAGCTTTGGAGAATACCTCTAAAAGAGAAAAATTTACCACAAATAACAAATAATAATAGAAATACAGAAAGAACAAATACAAATCCAGGAATGTTGGAAATCCTCAGAACATGAATAGAATAAAATGAAGTAGATATCTGCCAACAGTGAGCTGAAATGGATTAGTCATGGAAATTTTAAATAAGATAATCATGTGATTTACTGCCCTGCTGTTTTTATTGATTCTTCAGGTCAGTTTCACGTCGCAGAGAGAGATGTGATGCACTACTGAAGGAAACACTGCTTGCTACTCTGCCGTTCTCACAATTGTGCTCATCACCACAGGCCGGTGTTCTGCCAACACTACTGATGGATAATCTTCAGCAAAATGTCACCTGCCTGTGATAATGATGATATTGACCGAGAATGTGCACATTCTGTTTGATCACCTTTCTTTGGAGTTCTTATACATATGGATTTCGTCCAGTCAGTTGGCTATATGACTGTCTTTCAACTATCTTGGCATAGCCAAGTGAGTGTCTCCAGTGTTTCATAAGCTTGGTGAAACATTGCACTTGGTGTTCCATCCATTTTTGCAGCCTGCTTTTGACTTATGCTTTCAGTGAAGTTTTAATTTTTTCCTTCATTACCTTGAATCTTGCTCCTATGCTATCACTTGATATAGTGGAATGTCAATTAGGTCCTTTTGGTAAAATGATTCTGTGCCTTCTTGCCATCTTCTTTTGATGTGTTCTGTATCATTCAATATTTTACACATAGAAACTTTCCATATTGCTATCTGGAACTTGAATATTCTTTTCTTGAGAAATAAATGCTTTGCAAAATACAGTCAACAAAAAGGAACTCTCTCTCTTCCCAACTCTCTATACTCCTCCTGTATGACCCCTTGAAGAAAACCTTGCTGTTGCTAGAGACAATGGGCTTGTTTCTGATGGATCTGTATCTGTGTAAAGTAGAAGGACATACAATTCTTTCACCATCCTCAAAACAGTTGCTATGTTAAATCTAATTGTCGCAATCTCTATGTCAGTCATTCTCTTAAGGATCATCATCCTTTTTGCCTTGGTGACCAGTGGGTATACATTGTGCTGGCATCCATGAGTTTAGAGGTTGGAAACCACAACTCACAAGTTGCAAGAGAAAGTTGACTTTCCACTCCCCTAAATATTCGTAGCTCCCTATGATTAAATTATAGAATTTCATTATATATGAATGAATGCCAATAAAACTGTTGAAAAATACTTAAAAATAATAACTGCAGAGACAGTTCTACCCTGCTCTATTGGGTCTCAAGGAATTGGAGCTGACTTGATGGCAGTGAATGCATTCATTGCAATAAAAAAAAACTAATAAATCATTTAAAATTTGGATATGCCAAAGTTGTGGCTGTATCAGAAACTAAGTATGGTTGGTGTGAAAAAGCTATAATTTAAAGAAATAAAGACAAAAAATCAATAAATTATTTTAATGTGGCATGTCTTACAAGTAGATGCAACCTCAGTGTTTATAAACTGGTCACTTTTGACGTCTCAATTATATGGGTGGTTTTTTTTTTTATTTTTAAGCACCATGTATTGTACAACTCAGGGAACTCAGAATCCCCCCTCTCCATGCCTTTGTACATTTTTGCTCCTTTTGTGGGTCTTTGTGTTCTGTTGATTCCCCATACACATTGTTTCATAGGAGATTAGTTTCTAAGAACATCTTAGTAGCAAACACAGGTCCTAGAATGCCTACTCTTCAGGCAGCATTGGAACACTACAATTAATAATATTGACAAAGAATTTGAACTTGTTATAAATTTATCAGTGACAAGAAGGCATATTTCCCGCTAGTATAAATCATTGATCATCATAACTGATAATAGGTGGATGCTTCCCAAATGGCCATTGGCTAGGTGTTGCACACTGGATTATTTGCTGGTACATATTAGAGAGCTAGTATAAGCTTATTAAACATTTGCATGGTCAGCAGTTCAAAGTCACAAACTGCTTTATGGAGAAAGAAGAGACTTACTATTTAATATTTCATCCAGGACACCCAGTGGGGCAGTTCTACTCTGTTCTCTAGGATCTGTATGAGCTGGTATTGACTCTGTGGAAGTGAGAGTAAGAGAAAACATAACAGAGCCCCTTTGCTGAGTCATGTAATCAGCTATGAACATGGTTTATGTTAAATATAACTTAAGTAATTCTTTTTAATTTCCTTACAGACAAATTCTTCCTTGAAGCAATTTAAAAGAAGTCAGGGTCATCTGATTGTTTCTTTTCTTCATTTATTTCCTAAAATTTCAAAAATTCAGTTCCAAATTTATAATGAACAATTACAGAAAGCTAATCTCCAGAGATAATTCTTCTCTGTTTGTCAATGTCCAAATTGAGTTGTGAGCCATAATTTCAGATTCTACCCCACTCCTCTTTTTGGTCCCCAGGGTTGAAGTGTACAATTTAGAGCTGGCAGAGTATACTTAGTGGAATTATAAAGTGTGATGATTGAAATGTAATGACAAAACTGTATCATATATATTTGCAAGCTTTAAGGGTGGGCCAATTAATCCAATAATTATATATAGCATTAATCACTAAACAGTAAGATTGAGTATAATTTAGATGTTTTAATGAAAATATTAAGATTCTCATATATTTTCTCATTGCTTTAATTAAGGTATCCCTAGTTGTATTCTTTATTATTTTCCATACTTACTCTTGAATAAAGAAAATACATCAATATCTTTAGCTGTGGCAGAGAGCCTATGTTCAAAGAGAAGGCATCTGTTTTAGCAGTAGTCTCAAGGAGAGGAATGACAGCCACGTGGATCCTGAGTTCCGTCTGTTCCATAGAACTGATGGTTCCCTCCTCACTTTCAGTCTAAAGTACATCCTCCTGCTGGTCCTCTTTATTATCACCTCCAGTGATGCCTTTTCAAGCCTGTTGTCATACAGTGTGCGATACTTCAGTGCTGTCAGGAACACCATTATCATCTCTGTCGATGAGTGCACATCATCTGACCCCAGAACCTCTCAAGGACCACATTCTGCTAGAGATGCTGAGGGGGAAACATATTTCTGCATTTCTATAGATATAGAAAAATATCATTACACCTGGAATTCTATACAGAAAGCAGATTATCTCTGAGTATAGATAAATTTCTGCATAAGTGATTGATGGCAGGTAGATATATTCATAGATAGATATTACTTGGAATATAGCTATTTAAATAGAAATAAAACTTTTCAATTAGGCTTCAGAAACAGGGTTAAAATATAAAATTTGAAAAATCCTCAAGCAAATATTTTAGTATAGATGATTTATTTCTATTATTTTTTGTACAGAATACAAATAGCAAAAAATAAAATCTAATCTAAAAGCTTGGATCTATAGGAGATATAAAATATTTCAATATTTTCTTAAGTAACTTTAAAATCTTTAAAATACATAAAATGCAAAGTCTTTGTAACAATATTTGCATAAAGAAAATTAAAAATTGGATTGTGTGCAAGTAAGTATACACATGAAATACAAAAAATGATGTTTAATGTAATTTGACATCTTTATATCATTTGCAAACATGATCACATATTTTTATTAATCTGTAGTGGACCCAACTTGAATAAGTACTATTTAGAAACCTAATAGAAGGCAGAGTGAAAATGTCAAGATTTTGATGGTATACAAACAAAAAGAATGCTTTTAGAACCTAGAAAATATATTTTTTACATAAATGTCTAATTTTTTCTAATATTAAAGTATAAAATAACAATACATATTGGATTCTAATCATCACTGTACCAGCTGAACCTTAAAAAAGTTGTAGAATACCAATTAATATGATTAATCTATGTGGCAATATCTCTAAGAGTGACATGCATCAGATGTCAGATAAATTTAAATATCCAATAAGAAACAGCTATTTATTACAGAAAGCTATTTCATATTTATTATGGTCTATAGCTAGGAATACATGCTTTGTATATATTACCAAGCTGTCATCCAGTACTAAAATTGTGGGGTAAAATATCATGTATAGAAATATACATTTAATTCCTTTATCTAGAATTAGTAATCTTTCATATATGATTGTGTGGGTTGCACTGAGAGTTAAGTACTTGACAGCTAGCAGAAGGGTGGGTCATATTAATCCTCCTACAGGCAACTTCAAAGACAAAGTTCGCTGATCTTCAGAAAGCTCACAGCCTTAACCCCTCCTTGGCTTGCACTTCCCTCGGCACACCTGAGTTTTCATGCCTGGGAATCATCTCAACAACAATAGGTTTGTTTGATGTTGCCTATTTGGGTTTTGATTTTTCAGCCTCTCATATTCTTCATGGTAAAGTTAAAGATAAACATTTTAGTAAAAATGTAATCTGTTGTTTAAAAAGGACATGTATTATTTATAGAAGTTTTAAATAATTATTTCAGAAAATGGAAATATACCGTCATTAAGGCCATCTTTGTTATAATCATTATCCCAATAATATTATATTAACAGGAATACCAATGTCAGGAATAAATGTGACTCACTAGTAAAGGGAAATTTTGAGGCTGATTAATAACCCTCTGTACTTTTATTGCATTTAGTGCACTGCTTTCATTTGTCTGAGAAAATAGAAGTCATATGGCATGCTAAATGCCCTATTGTTATGCATAAATTAGATTTTTAAAGAAGAGAAGTAGGATATATCGTATATTTATAACTTTTCTGGAAAAATATTTTTTAAGAAATGAACTTTGTCTTGACTTAAAGAACAAATGCCACAATTATATTTGTTGGCAATTCCCCAGTATCTAAGAATGAAATCGTGCATAGGACACAGATTAAGGTTAAAATTGAAGATATTTTAGTTGAATTACTTGAAAACATCATTGTTTTTCAAAGAACTATTGCATTAGTGAATATTTATGTGGTATCATAAGAAGAGCTGTATAAATCTGATCTTGAAAATTTGAGCATATCCACATATTGTATATAGTAGGTACCGATATACTTAATAGTACATACCTGTATACACATAGATTGTAATATGTAAAGAGCTACTATAAATACTAAAACAGAAATCAAACAAGGATTCTATGTTACTGATATGAATCCATCAGGATGCCCCGAACTGACTCTCTCGACTATAGCAATGATCCACAAGGACCTGCATGCTTTGATTTCTTTGTTTTCTTGTTTGTTTGCTATTTATGGTTTAGTAGGACAGGAGGTTGTAAGGAAATGTATTAGACAATGAAAAACAGGCTCCACCCACAATTTGCAAGAAGCATTTATCTGCATATTGTGCATGATGCTCTAAGAAAAAATTTAAAAGAAATGTTTTTCACAATTCTATAAGATAAATGAGTAAATGTAAGACTATGAGAAGGGAAGGTAAATGATTAAAAATTTTACTGTAGCTAAAGGTATTTAAGGAAATCAATGTATTAAACTTGAGAATGGAAAAAATGCTAGTTATAAAAATTGCAGCAATGAGAGAAGAGAAAACATAGCACACATCTGAAAAGAGAGCTCAGTAAATTTCTTAAAAGCTCATGTGGCGTGATTTCGCTGAGGTAAGCTTAAAAAAGGGGGGTATAGGGAAAAAGCTAAAATTTCTGTATACAGAAATTTCTGGGGAGTGGCCCAGGTAGGATGGCAGAGGCCAGTCCAATTCAAGGGCTAGTTGTCATATCCAACTGAGAGGGGGAGATGGAGATGTGTAGAGAGTGAATGGGGTACTAACCCACCCAAGGGGAGTGTATTGTTTATTTCTCCACAGGGAAAAAGGGACCAAACTTAAACCCCAGGATTCACAATGTGAACACAGTGTGACGCATAGAGCAGGGAGACAGTGGAGGGTTCTGAAGACCCAACCTCAATCCCAACCAGTGGACAGCCATCTATCTCCCCAGGGAAGTTTGCTTTGGACGACAGCACTGAAGCTGCAGCTTCAGGAGTGGGGCATGCCAGACCAGAGCACACAAGAACAAATGAAGGGGGAGGAAGAGAAAGTGGAGCCTTGAGGATGATATCCCACTCAGAACAGCCAATTCACTGGGAGAACCATATGGTCAGCTCCAATATGAAACACGGCATCCCTCTCTGACCCAAGGCCCTATGGTATGGAGATAACAATGTAGATGCAGGTTTGGGATTGTACCCTGTTGGACCCCACTACACCATGTGTGGTGGTCATGTACCTTGATGCCAAATTCATGATTGGGGATGTAGGCATGGTGTCTAGCCTGTCAAACTAGAGATATGCATTGAGACATCTGTGTGGACATGGCCATCTGAGAATTCTGGGAAATCTTCCACTATTTCCTCCGTGGAGGTGAGAGACTATAGACTCAGTCTCTTGGATACTGGGGATACTTCTACTGCCACCAGATACACAAGATTCTGCACCCTCTAGCCTGCGATTGTCCTGGTGTTATGACATGTGTTTTGTGAGTTTAAAGGATATTTTATAGACTGATATCAGACATATGGGCTAAAATCGAACTTATGACCTTGGAATGGACTGGGTTGAGATGCTTTTTCAATGTTCCATTCCTTTTGCATATAAATGTTTCCCTTATATCCATATGTGTGTATGAATTTGTTTCTGTAGTTGTGGCGGTCATGTGCTTATGGTAATTTCATGATTGAGATATAGAGATGGAGTCTAGCATGTTAATCTGGAGATTGCCATTGAGTAGCCAATGACGCCTCCATGTAGGCATGGCTTTCTACTGAGACTTCTGGGAAATCTCGCAATACTTCCCTCATGAAGATGAGAAGCTATCTCCCCAGTTATTGGGAGTTAGTCTGAACTATGTACAAGACAAGATGGCAGCCATAAAGAAGCTGGGCAAGCCAGAGGAGATGCCATATGGCTTCACCCTGATGGAGCCATACTTCTGAAGCTGGTGAAGCCACATAGAGCCCTCTGCCAGCACTGTGTTGCTTCTACAACCACTAGATGCTGTTGATGGACCCTGAGCCCCAGAAGCGAGGAGACCCCTGCCAGCACCAGGACATTGCACCCACTGGCTTGTGACTTCGTGAGTCAGAAGGAGACTTTATAGACTGGTATCATGCATATGGGCTAATATTGGACTTATGATTTTGAACTGGACTGGGTTGAGATGCATCCTCAATGTTGCATTCCTCTTATATATAAACATTTCTCTTATATCCATATCCATGTCTATGAGTTTGTTTCTCTAGTTTACCTGCACTAACACAGTAGTCTACACAAACTAACATATTATAGTACTCAGAGTGGGTTACTGGAGAAACAAATCATAAAACTAGAAAGCAGATGTTTGTTTGACTTCTGCCTCATGATAGTGTTTCTTCTTTGGCTCGTCAGAAGTCAGACATGTCTTTGCAGTTTATGGAGTTATTTTCTGATTATTTTGTTTGGTGCTGTCTTTGGTTTTTCCTGTATAAAATAGCAAAAAAGGAATATATTGGGCTCACGGTTAAGAGCTGGCATTTTAATATCTCAGAAACAATCCAGCTTTGGCTAACAGATAATATGAATTCATTTGATGCCTTCAGATATCGAATCCTGTGTTTTTGTATAAATAGAAGGGTTTAGATAAGCTTAAAAGATTGAACTTGACTGTAAGAATTAGTTAGTATCATATTTTACCTTGTTTATATGGATTCTTATGCTTACCTTTATAGATATAAGGATGTATAGAAATGTTTACTGGGAAGTAGGAAAATAGAGAGCTTATAAACAAATTGCCTCAAGCCATTAATTTGACTTCTAGGTGGTTTTAGGACACACTTTTAAAGACATCTCTGAAGAGATTAGCCCCACTCTGTTCTTAGATGTGATTAGGCCACACCTAGAAAGATGTCTCTGAAGTAATTAGTCCACCCAGGGTTTTGGAGCACTCAGGATATTTGCATTATGAAGGATCTGCATTCTAAGGGGCAGACTGACTAATTGAAGAAGAAGGATCTTTGCCTTTTAGGAAATCTTGAACTAGTGGTTTGTGCCAGGAGTTGGACTCTGGAACCATGGAGAAAACTCCTCTCTGAGACTGAATATTAAAGAAAACCTGTGACAGGCTGAAATGCTTTTTAGGTGACCCACCCAGATTTACCACTTGTTAAGTAGAACTAGGAGAAAAGCAGCAATAAAGAGACAGATTGAGTTTGGCCACTGACCCATTGACTTGTTTCCCAGGAAACAGAGATGAGAGCAAGTTGACTGGTCTGAAGTTCATGACCTAACAAGTCTAACAAGTAAGACTTGTTGAGAATTTGTGATAGGACCACGGTCTAAAGGAAGGTGACAAAGGGATACCCTGGTGAGGCTAAGTGAGACCACCCACCTTGAGTTGACCAGCCCAACCAGAGGAGAAGAAGCTATTTGAACCTGTGAACTGGATGGCCTTGGCGTGTAGGGGTGGTGTTTATCCTATCAATCTGGAGATAGCCAATGAGACCTCTGTGTGGGCATGCCTTTCTCTGAGAATTTTGGGATATCTCATGGTATTTCCCCTGTGGAGGTGAGAGACTTTAGGCTCAGTCTCTGGGAGATGGTCTACTGAAAAGACAAGATGGCAGGATAGACCCTGAGTCCTATGAGCTGGAAGAGTTGGAGGAGAAGCCACACAGGCTTACCCTTATGGAACCAGATCTCTGACGCTGGAAAAGCCACAGAGAGCCCCCTTCAAATGCTGAGATGCTTCTACATACATGTAGTGTCGAGATTTTAACATTGGTAAAGTGGGACACCTTTGACTGGGTGGGTGGGTGGGTAGAGGGGGTATATTGTCTTCTTGTTCTCCTGCCACTCCCTAGTTTGTCATGTATTCTATCTAAATATTGGGATTTTTAAAAATGTCACAGGACGCAGGAAAGATAATGTTTAAAATGGGACTGTCCTACCAAAAGCGGGACTTGTGATCACTTTATTCTACAGCCAATGGTTACTGCTGAGGGACCCTGAGCCCTGGAAACAAGGACCCATGGGGAGACGAGATCTCAGTCAGTGCTTAAGTTGAGGATTTTAGTGTATCTTTATCAGCCTTCTATTTTTAATGAATTATGATTATAAAAAAGAAAAAAGAGATGCTCAATCCCTACAATGAAAATATCTTGTGTAGTCAATATTTATTATTTTGTCTCAAATGTCAAAACAAACTCACTATCATCACTATGCCTCCAGCAAATGACACTAGAGGACAGTGTAGGGTTTTTCCCCTTGGGGTTCTCAGGCTGTAAAGGTTTACGGGATCAGAAAGTTTCATCTTTACTCCTTGAATTGATGGGTAGATTCCAAGAAGTGATTGGGGCTTAGCAGCCCAACTTGTTACTCACTATGTAACCTGGCACCTTCATTAGTTTGTCTACCTCGTATCTATTTCTGTGTCTATTGGAAGTAACATCTGAGTTTTCCCTTTGCCCATTGGATAGAATGTGTTTTATGAACTCTCTTGTAAATATAGCTTAATGTAACCAGTAGAAGTGATTAAAAACATGCACAGAAAATTAGTTTTGAGAGGATCTGAACCCTACTTTAGTGGTTATGTGTTGGGCTGTGAACTGTTTGCTTGGCACTTCAAAAACATCTGCAGTGACATGGGAGAAAGACCGAGATTTCCACTCGTGTAAACAGAACAATCTCAGAAACCGACAGGGTCGACTCCATGGTATTTGTAATCATCAAATTAATGATTAATATTCTGAGAGGTTTTTGTCAAAGTCTAATCAAGACTAATGGTGCCAAACTGGAAAAGAGGAAAAAAAATCATTTTCATTTACCTCTCATTCTGGATCTGTTTGGAAATCATTCATCATTTGCCTGGTTTGCCAGTGGATAGAATTGATTCCAAGAAGAAAAACCAAATTTTAATTTTGATGCTCTGTTCTTTCCTAATTGCATTGCCTCTGCCTACCCTTTATTAGGAGGATTCCTTTTATTTTCCTCTTTGCTCACTATCATATTCAATCTTCCTTTGCATTTTAGAAATTTCTCTTGGTTTCATTGTCTTCCATCAATTCATCGCAGGCCTCCTACCCCTTCCTTAGCATTGCTTTTGGATCAGTGGTTGTTTCCTTGGCCCTGAGTTTGGTAACGCCGACTCTTCCCCTCATCGCCACCCCACTTTTCCCTCCCCATGTCCTGCTGCAACAATCAGACCAGTTTTTTTTGTCTTCCATATTGTTTATGCCACCTATCTTATCTAGATAGACATGCAGAGACAAAAATATTCACAAAAAAAATAAGACAGACAAACAAAGCAACAAAAGCAACAAAACCAAGCACAACAAAACGAATGATAGAAAAAAAGAAAAGAAAAACCTGTAAATAGTTCACAGTCTGTCGACTTTTAGAAGTGTTTTCCACTCAAGTCTGAGGGGATGCTGGGTCCTGGCCCAAAGTCTATCGTTAGTATTCCCTCCAGACTTCCTTGCTCTGCTCCTCTTGAGGTTCTGTTGCATGCCCTTAGTGCTTACCTCAGAATGTGGGCTCAATCGGGCACAATTCCCACACTGTCTCTCCAGTATTGTCCCCTGTCGGGCCATGGGTCAGTGAGGGATTCTGTGTCTCCTAGTGGGGCTGGCCATGTGTTCCTCTGTGTTCATTTGGCTGCTCTTATCAGGAATATTGTCTTCAGAGGTCCGTGTGTCAGGATGTTCTCCACTCTCTCTTCCTCCCTCTTCATTTGTTCCAGGGAACTCTCCTCAGACATATCCCTCTCCCTGAGCTCTAGCTTCAGTGCTATCCTCTGAAGTGAATTCTTCTTCGGGTACTGGGTGCTGTCCAAGTAGTTGGGATTGGGGCCGATCCCTCAGGAAAGCAAGTTTATTAGAGAATATGATTTCTAAAAGTGTTCTTTTATTCTCATGCTTAGTTTTACTGATTTGCTTTGAATATATTTCAGCTAATTTTATCTTTACTCTGATTTAATGAGGCAAAGTTATTTTAGCCTTGATGCTAACCAATAGTAAAAGTTTATATGCTGAATGTTCTTTATATGCACTCTGTATAATTTAACAGCGTATTATTATTCAATAT